>VMKM01004331.1:0-17500 GCA_008360985.2 Macquaria ambigua | reverse complement strand
GTTTTTGTTTCAATTCAACATCTCGACATCGTGTGTGAAGGTGTCTGAAGGTGAATTCATTCTACAACAAGTCCTACAACATGACAGAATGGATCATTTGTCCATGACTCCCAAAACGACATATATAGGCATACCAGACTTTCGTCGTCATGGTAACAACAATAAACACGTGGTTAACGTTGTGAAACAGTTTGGTTAGGTTTAGGAAAAGATCGTGGTTTGGGTTAAAATAAGTACATTAGTTACGTAAGTTAAATAAGTCAGCGTTGACTTTTGGTTTCACACAGGACTCGAACAACGGCCTGCTGAGTCCTGTGTGTGTTCGCTCCCGTCATAATCCCTCCGGCCACTAGAGGTGTGTGTGTGTGTTTGGGTGCAGCTCTGAGGTCTATTTTTAGCACCAGCTGCTGTTCCATCAGTAATGAATGGAGCTTCCTGCAGCCGCTGACACCACAGAGAGGCCACGATAATGAGATTTTTATGAGCTCCTTGTGAAATGTAATCATGAGTAAATCCTGCAGTTAGTAACTGTAAAGTAACTCACACTGCAGCAGGTCAGTAACGAGGTTTATTTTGGGTTCATTGCTGAACTGCAGAGAGCAGTTTGTCTTCAGCACTGATCTGTGTGTAATGTAATTTCTTCAGACCCGCAGAGACGACTTTGTGTTAGTTTCAGTTTTAGAACGAGAGGATTCGGCTGTCACGCTCTGTTCTGCACATGCTCACATGTGAAAACCTGATTAGAAACCTGTCCTGTGTTCTGCAGGAGAAAGCTGGCTGAGAAACCAGGTTTCTCTGACCCCCCTAATGACCTGCTTACAGAAACCAGGTGGTTTTTATTGATGAATTAAAGGATTAAACCTCTGACTGAACCCAGATTAAACACTTATTGGTTCCTGAGAATGAAGATATCCTGACATTCTCCTAACTTCAGTTTTATAGTTAGATGTTTTATTCAGGGCTGATTATTCTGGGTGTGTCATGGTCCACGAAGGACTCTTGTTTGGACTTTGTATTTTGGTCTTGTTTCCTGTTTTATTTTGAAATCCCTGTTCGTGTTTCCTTGTGTGCCTTGGTGTTTCCTGTCTTTGTTTTCCCTCCAGTTTGATTAGGTTCACCTGTGTCTTGTTCTCACCTGTTTCTGTTTCCCTCGTTAACTCCATCCCTATGTATACCGGTCCTCTCCCTTTGTTCTCTGTTGTGTCATTGATGTGGTTTATGTTGCTGATGTTCTTGGTGATCTCTTTGTGTCAGTTCCTGTGTTTTGTAAGTTTGTTTTGTAGTTAAATAAATCTTTGGACTTATTCAGCCTCTCCGCCTGTCTGCATTTGGGTCCTCTCCCTGCTGCCTTATGGCTAATCATAACAGGGTGAATGAAATCCAGGTATCTGTGGACGTGCACAGTGTTTCCTCTGGTGAGACGAGCAGGTCGGTCAAGTTCAAAAACTCTCAGACCGGAAGTCACTTCAGGAAACACAAACAGGTTCCTCTGGTTGATCTTCACGACGCTCGTACTTCACATTCCTCTTGACTTTGTGCACTCTCGTGTTGTTTGTGGAATCTGCAGAACGAACAACATCCGGATGATTTGTCTGTTCTCAGTCTGACGAGAGGGGGAGCTCAGGTCGTGTCCTTGTTATTTATTCTGGGAATTTTAGTGTCCTAGTTTACATCTTACAACTGACGAAGAGGTGGTGGATTTTCTATAGGCTGGTTTCAGTATTTTAAGACTTAATATTTGAATTTATAATAAGCCGACAGCGAATAAAGAAATGACTCAGTATTTCTCCACCGGTGTGCGGTAGTGGACCTGGACTCTGCTGAGCAGGTAAAACAATTACACAGAAATCTGACAGGTGGTTTATGAGACACAGATCTTGTGTGGACATTTAGTTCCGAGTGTGGCGCTGAGGAAAGGTCAACATTATCAGGAATAAAAATATATCTTTTAAAAGACCACATTCTCTGGACTTTAAGTTGTATTTAGTGATTTCTGTCTCAACAAACTCACAAACACAGTCCGGACATATGATGAGCTAACGTGTTAGCAGACGTCCACATGATGGAGTCTGGAACCTGAAGCAAGCTGTTTTAGTGGCTAAAGCTAACACAAACCAAACTCTTTTAGCTGCTAGCCTCAAACCAAACTGTTTTCAGTCCACCATCCTGCTGCTGAGACTGAACCAGACAGAAAATGTGCAGCAAAACCAAAACTAGGAGCTAAAAGAGGCTAAACATTGAGCTAAATGAGACTTATTGGAGCTTTAACCTCGTCATGTTATTGGCAGCTGAAAGGTGAGACGCTCAGGTCAATAACGAGTCACAGTGAAACCGTGATAACACATAACTGAAGCAGGTCATTAAAACTGGATCCAATCAGGTTTCAGGGTGTAAGAACACAGAGATCTGGGTCATGATCTGACCTACATCAGTGTACAGAGGTCACACACACACACACACACACACACACACACACACACACACACACCCTGAGCTCAGGTTGGTTTTTGATGCTTCTGCACAGCTTATATCAGAGGAGTGTGTGTTTTAATGTGTGTGATGAGCTGATGAGCAGCTCTCTGAGCTCATGGACATGCTGACTGAACTCTGCAGTGACCTGAGCTGCTGCAGCCAATCAGATTCTCAATAAAACAAACAGCTCAAAGTCCTCAGAGGAACATAAAATAAAGTTTGTTTTAATACACAACACAGACGCAGTTTGCTTCATTTGAAGATCTTTATTTGCAAAGTTCAGAGGTGGAGTACTCTGATCTTTAATGGAGCGACGCCTGCGAGCTAGTTCAGGCAGTCAACTCGAGCTGCACTGCTACACACGTGACATACCTCACTCTCCTCAACCATCTACCAAACACACCCTCACAATTTGGCAGTCTATTTAAACTGCAAAATGTCCCATCTCTCCCTCTGCCTGTCAAGGCCACTGCTGCCCTGCATCAGTATTGCTGCTTGTTCTTTCAGCCCCACCACCACCCCAGCATCCACCTGCAGGCTCCGGGGGGGTTTAAGATATTTGCTCATCACTCCCCAATATCTCACGTAAACACATTGGCTGGGAGTGATGAGGTCGGAGCCTAGACGCCAAACTCTAACTACGTTCTGCTGCATAATAATCATCTCAACGTGAGTTGTCTGACTGAACTGCAGTAAAAGTACTAGTACCACAGTGTAGAAATACTCTGTTACAAGTCAAAGTCCTGCATTTAATATTTACTAGTACCAAAAGTAAAAGCTCATTCTGCAGAATAGTCTATAATATTATTGGATTAATGTGTTGCAGCTGTGAAGGTGGAGCTGCTTCTAATAACTTTATATTCTGCTGCTAGTTTGTGAATTTCACCTTTTGTGTTATAATAATCTGAATCTGTGAAGTAAATAAAGGTATCAGATAAATGTAGTGCAGTAAAAAATATTTCCCTCTGAACTGTATGTAGTATGTAATTTAGTATTTTATTTCATTTTTTATTTTTTTGCTATTAAGTATTTTTTTTATTATTTTAATTTAATTGTAATGTATTATTATTATTATTATTATTATTTTGGTATTTTGTATCATTTTATTATTTTAATGTAATTTTATTTATTTTTTGTTCTTTGGTATTTTGTATCATTTTGTTATTTTAATTTAATTTAATTTTTTTTTTTTTTTGGTATTTTGTATCATTTTATTTTAATTACATTTTTTAAATTGTTTTATTTTTTTGGTATTTTGTATAATTTTGTTATTTTAATTTAATTTAATTACTTTTTATTTTTTGGAATTTTGTATCATTTTATTATTTTAATTAAATTTTTTTTGGGGTATTTTGCATCATTTTATTATTTTAATTTAATTACTTTTTATTTTTTTGTATTTTGTATAATTTTATTATTTTAATTTAATTTTTTTTATTTTTTTATTTTTTGGTATTTTGTATCATTTTATTATTTTAATTTAATTTTTTTGGGGGTATTTTGTATCATTTCATTATTTTAATTTAATTTAATTACTTTTTATTTTCTGGTATTCTGTATCATTTTATTATTTTAATTTAATTTTTTTAATTTTTTATTTTTTTGGTATTTTGTATAATTTTGTTATTTTAATTTAATTTAATTACTTTTTATTTTTTGGAATTTTGTATCATTTTATTATTTTAATTAAATTTTTTTTGGGGTATTTTGCATCATTTTATTATTTTAATTTAATTACTTTTTATTTTTTTGTATTTTGTATAATTTTATTATTTTAATTTAATTTTTTTTATTTTTTTATTTTTTGGTATTTTGTATCATTTTATTATTTTAATTTAATTTTTTTGGGGGTATTTTGTATCATTTCATTATTTTAATTTAATTTAATTACTTTTTATTTTCTGGTATTCTGTATCATTTTATTATTTTAATTTAATTTTTTTAATTTTTTATTTTTTTGGTATTTTGTATAATTTTGTTATTTTAATTTAATTTAATTACTTTTTATTTTTTGGAATTTTGTATCATTTTATTATTTTAATTAAATTTTTTTTGGGGTATTTTGCATCATTTTATTATTTTAATTTAATTACTTTTTATTTTTTTGTATTTTGTATAATTTTATTATTTTAATTTAATTTTTTTTATTTTTTTATTTTTTGGTATTTTGTATCATTTTATTATTTTAATTTAATTTTTTTGGGGGTATTTTGTATCATTTCATTATTTTAATTTAATTTAATTACTTTTTATTTTCTGGTATTCTGTATCATTTTATTATTTTAATTTAATTTTTTTAATTTTTTATTTTTTTGGTATTTTGTATAATTTTGTTATTTTAATTTAATTTAATTACTTTTTATTTTTTGGAATTTTGTATCATTTTATTATTTTAATTAAATTTTTTTTGGGGTATTTTGCATCATTTTATTATTTTAATTTAATTACTTTTTATTTTTTTGTATTTTGTATAATTTTATTATTTTAATTTAATTTTTTTTATTTTTTTATTTTTTGGTATTTTGTATCATTTTATTATTTTAATTTAATTTTTTTGGGGGTATTTTGTATCATTTCATTATTTTAATTTAATTTAATTACTTTTTATTTTCTGGTATTTTGTATCATTTTGTTATTTTAATTTAATTTAATTTCTTTTTTGGTATTTTGTATCATTTTATTATTTTAATTAAATTTTTCTGGGGGTATTTTGTATCATTCTATTATTTTAATTTAATTTTTTAAATTTTTTTATTTTTTGGTATTTTGTATCATTTTATTATTTTAATTTAATTTTTTTTAATTTTTAATTTTTTGGTATTTTGTATCATTTTATTATTTTAATTTAATTTTTTTTATTTTTTTATTTTTTGGTATTTTGTATCATTTTATTATTTTAATTTATTTTTTTTATTTTTTTATTTTTTGGTATTTTGTATCATTTTATTATTTTAATTAAATTTTTTTGGGGGTATTTTGTATCATTTTATTATTTTAATTTAATTTAATTACTTTTTATTTTCTGGTATTCTGTATCATTTTATTATTTTAATTTAATTTTTTTAATTTTTTTATTTTTTGGTATTTTGTATCATTTTGTTATTTTAATTTAATTTAATTTCTTTTTTGGTATTTTGTATCATTTTATTATTTTAATTAAATTTTTTGGGGGGTATTTTGTATCATTTTATTATTTTAATTTAATTTTTTAAATTTTTTTTTTTTTTGGTATTTTGTATCATTTTATTTTGTATTATTCAGGTTTTTGGTAATGTTGTGTTATTGACCACAGGCTAACTGACACAGACCTGTGAGCAGGCAGCACGTGGCTGTTCTCTGTCGGCCATCTTCATCTCCTCGTCTGACTGAATGGCAGAGAACGAGAGGATCATTTAAACTAGATATTGATCATCTGTGTGTTCAGTGTTAACAGCTTCACTCTGTTCTTTATGAAACACACAACAATATCTCCACAGAGGGTTTCTCCCATGATGCACCATCATCATCATCATCATCATCATCATCACCATCATCATCATCATCATCATCATCATCACCATCATCATCATCACCATCATCATCATCATCATCATCATCATCAGCAGCAGCAGCATCATTATGTTCAACCCCCCCCCCCTCAGGCTGATGTGTTATCTAATGCTGATGACTCAGTGTGTTGTCACTCTGTGAAGGTCACCGTCATACTGTGTGTGTGTGTGTGTGTGTGTGTAGGTGTGTAGATGTGTGTGTGGTTTAGGTTTCATACTGTATGATGTTACAGGCCTGACTAACACACACACACACACACACACACACACACACACACACACACACTGCAGCATGTATTCACACACTTGGAGAGGAGGAGGAGGAGTGTGGGAGTCGCATCAATACAGCAGAGAGGAGGAGGAGGAGGATGAAGATCTGCTCAGAGCACGACCAACATGTTGTGGCTCCCTCCTCTTCCTCCTCCTCCTCCTGCTAAATATTTACTGACAGATCTGAACCTGCTCTCTGTTTATCAGTCCTTTATGTTGAACTTGACTTCTTCACCAGCTGAATGTATCTACTAACAAGTGTCATGTGTGTATTAAGCCCTGATATCTCACAGATCAGTGGTCTCCAACCTCTCTGGATTGTGACCCCTTATAGTCAAACACTGCCGACCCCCTGCGCAGGAACCTGTTTCCACCAGGAAGAAACACATAAAAAGTTAGGATTAATACAAAATAAATTACAAACCATGAGGCAACTTATAGCATCTCTGCACGGCTTCAACGGCCACGCTGAAGAAAGATTCGAGCTGGAAAACGTGTTGTTAAAATGTCCATTTTCAGAGCACACTGAGGCTTTTACGCTCTTTACCTTCCTCTGCAGGCCATATGTTGTTTTGTTTTTTTAAGCTGCAGTCATAGTGTGATGCAGCCAGCTCATATCTGACAGAGTTATGACTCTGAGAAGGAGTGCGGTTTTTAAGGACTGCTGTGCACAAAGGAGGATGTGAACAGGGGTGTCCAAATACTTTTGGCCATATCTCTGTACAGGACGCACAGAGTTGATCCACCTGAAACACCTGACTCTGAGAAGACAGACCACAAGAGGATTTACTTAAATGTTGGACTGTTCCTTTAACTGACTGTTGGGAAAACTTGTTTTATTTCTTTGTGTGAAAATGTAAATAGTAAATATATTAATATGAGCTCTTTATATTTGATATCAGCATTTACACTCACATCCATCAGTTTTGTTTAAAGCTTTTGGTTTAAAGCAACTTTATGCAACTATTGTACCTTAAAATAACAGCTTCAGAATCATTGTGATGCCACACTGACTTGTAACAGGGAGAATGACACCACTTTCATTCCCCCTCAGCACCTGAACGCCTGTTCTTGCACGATGTAACTCGGGTTGAGCGGGTACGATCTCCCGCGAGACGTGCGTAACGCTTTACGGCACTACGTCTCACACGGGTCCAGCTCGGTATTCTCCGTACGGACATCATGACAGAGCTTGGTGAAATAAAAGGCTGCAGGACAGACGGCGAGCCGGCCTTCCTGCTGTTGGACTAGTGAGTCACATCAGCTGGCTCGCTGTGTCTTGTGTTGTTGCACTTGCTTGATGTTTGGCTGTTAGCAAAGTTGATCATGAGCCAAGTCAGCCCACCAAATCCAAATCCTTCAGCTTGTCAACAGCTGTCCATGAGGGGGAACTGCACTCTGAAAACTGTAGCATAATGTTGCTTTAAGACGCTGCCACATGACAAACGTCAGCTCACTTCCATCACGGCAGGACGTCAAAGGAGTCGAAGCGAAGGTTTCTCTGCTGGAGTCACATGACCTTCACTTTCCCACAGAGACTCAGAAACAGCGGGCGGGGTTTCCCCTCTGAAGTTTCTCTTCTCCAAGCTGAGATCCTGCTGCTGATGAGGGTTTCTGGTTTCATGGTTTTAACCGCAGCTCACAGACCGAACGGAGACTTTAGTTTTCACGTCACACAGAAACTCCCAGCCTTCCTGCACCTTCTGTTCATACTGCTGTCGTCATGTGAAATCATTCTTTCCCAGGGTTTTCTGTGATCATGCATGAAGCTGCTGAGTTATTTTTGGTGCAGCAGAAAGTGCAGAGTCAGCAGCTGGTTAACAGTGATGTTTGACTTTCTGTCTGACATCAGCAGCTGAAACTTTATAGAGGAAAAGTAGAGAAAATACTACTCCTATATACTCTGCAGATAAAGATTTCACCCTCGGCTGATGGAGTCCCTGTTCCTCAGAAAAACCTTTAGACTCAGTTTGATAAACTGAAAGTCGTGAAGGTCAAACTGAAGGCTGGTTTTCATATAGAGATATATTTTGAAAAGCTTTGAGAGAAATAAGTACCTTTCTCTCAGATCATGTAAACACCAGACTGCTCTCCAGAGTGGATCAATCCTCCAAAAACACAGTTTGACAGGTTGTTGATCACAAACTCTGCTAAATCTCTCTTCCTTTGGCATAAATAATGGGGTACCACGAGGGTCTGTGCTGGGTCCTTTATTATTCACACTCTTCATAATCAATATTACCTCTCCAGCAGACTTATAATGTCCGCTTGTATGCAGATGACACTGTCTTCTATTCATTTGGGTCCACTTCAACTCAAACTCAAGTTTACAATCTGCCTTGAATGCTGATGAGACAAAATGTGTTTTATTCTCAAGAACCAATAACTCCAGTTCACATCTCGCTGCTGTCAATACACTTAATGCTACTGAAACTGAAATGGTCCAGTCCTATAAATAGGGGAGAGTCGCCATAGCTTTTCACTCTTTTACTCAGAGATGTTTTCACCAACAGGTGTAATATTACGACCTGCATGTGTCTGCTGTCATAAACCACTTTAAGTTTTATCAACAGAGAAAACAAGTTGTGAGGAATTAAACCGAAAGTGGACGCTGTCTGATGTTACAGCTGAAGCGCGTGAGTCTCAGTTGTAACAGCGTGAGCTTCGGTTGTAACGCGAAAAAAAAAAACAGCATTAAACAGATAGTTTTAAAGGCAAATCAACAATATTTCAGTCAAGCAACTGTTTTTACATTGATTTCATACCCAGGATGTGATCAGATAAAACATAATATATCAGTTTCTTATATCAGAATAAATCAAGTTTGTGTGTTGAGGTTAATGATTGTTCAGTTTCCTTTATTCTCATGCTGCTCGTGCCACCTTAAAACCACTTGATGCAGTTTATCGTTGTGCCTTGTTTTTAATATCATAATCATCACTGTGAACTATGGCCCTATGGAGCAGGAGGCTGGTTCTCACTAGAAAGCCTCTGAGGTTCCTGGAAAATTTCTTGTGGCTCCGTCAGCTGTTTGAATCTCTGCAGCAGTTCATGAGAAACACTCTCTGTAAGCTTCCAGTGAGACCTGACCCTCCGACTGTCTCCTCACCGACAGACAGACTGACCTCAGATCACATCAGAGTGAGAACAGGAAGCAGGGTGGAGCTCAGCAGGGTGGAGCTCAGCTTTACCCGGAAAATTAGGAAGCTGCTGCAGGGAAACGAACTGTCTTCTTTTCTATTTATGTGACTCCCACGAACTCCACTTTCTCTATTACCTCCTCCCCCCCGTCCTCCTCCTCCCTCAGGAATGTGTTGAGGTGAAACCAGGCAACACTCCAGTTCACCTCAACAGGAACAACAACAACAACATGACCTCATTCAGTCCTGCTGCAGGAAACAGAACCAACACCACCAACACCAGCAACACCAGCAACACCACCACCTGCTGCTGCTGCTGCTACTGATGATGAAGATGATGAAGATGATGATTGCACAGACAGAGCATGCTGTGATTTCCTCTGTGCTGATTGGACGTGAGGTAGCAGCAGTGTTTACCTGTTAGTCACTCTGCACAGTGAAACCTGGACTCTGATCAGATCTGAGATCAGAGTCTGAGTCTGATTCTCTCTGACGGGAAATCACAAAAACACGTAAAGTCATTCAGGTTCATCCAATCAAGTCATTTTACATATATAAGTACTAAAAATCTTATTTTCTCCTCAAATCCTGAAGCCTTCACACAGATTATCTTGTGCAACTTGTTTTCTTGTTTGTATATATTATTATCTTATTCGCACAAGTTATCTTGTTCTCACATGTTAATCACTAAATATGTTGTTCACACATCATAATATATTATTCGTACATTTTAATATGTTGTACGTAATGCTAAAAACGTGTTTGTACATGTTAAAACAATGTTCACACGTTATAATGATGTTTGTACATTTTATTAGGTTGTATGTACATGTAAACATGTTGTTTGTACATGTTACTGAGATGTAGTGGGATTGATGCTCTCTGATCTGCCCAGTAGATTTAGATATATGTCTTGTGTACGGCTGTTTGGAGGGAACATGAAACAGCACATGTCATGGAAATCTGAGCAGCAGTTGTTGAGATGTCTCACTCTAGAACGAAGCGTTGGACGGACGGACAGACTGACGTCACCGTCCTGTGTGCTGCTAACAGGGCAGAAACACAGATGGTAAAGTAATGATCTGCTACGCTGCAGATTAAATGCAGAATGTGCAGAACGGCAGCGGCAGCAGCAGAACGTGCTGAGACGAAGAAATGAGTGAAAAACAGAAGAGAGGACAAAATGCAAAAAGAACATGTGATAAAAGCCCCGAAGACAAGAGCTGATAATAACAGAGTGATTCCAGTAAGAAGAGGAGAGAGCAGGTCAACAACATGACTCAGCAGCAAACGCTCACTCACTGCCGGCTCGCTGCCAGGCCGCTCACATCTGAACACATCATCTGACAGCGAGGTCACAAATCTGACGCTGAAAAATGAATCACAGTCCAACTGTACAAAAGACACAACAGCAAGCAGTTATTAACCTTCAAACATCAAGCAACATGTGCCTTTTTACATTTTACTATTTTTTAGATAAACTTTGAAGTCATTTGAACAGAATAACCTTCAAATTCAGCAAAACCTCTTTAAGTTAATAAATAAAAAACAGAAAATACATTTTTGTGATCAGCCGTTCATGCAGTCAATTTACTTTAATGAATGGATTTATTATTATTATTATTATTATTTATTAGTAGTAGCAGTGGTTGTCTTCTTATTAGTAATACCTTTGAATTTGCATATCTTTGCATATGTTTCTTTTCTTTACTGTATCTATACGTATGTGAAACTTTGTGAAACCAATATTGAACAAATGCAGAAATTATGCAATGAAAGCAATTTAGATTTTTTTGCTATGTATAATATAAAAAAGCATATAATGTTTTGATGTGTATTTCAATATGATTTTAATTTCAAAATGTACATTTATAAAACTCCAAATTAAAACTGTAAAAATGCCTGAAACTCATAAAAAAGAACTACGAGAGTAAATCTCATTAGTCATGTTGAACTGTGGAGGAAATAAAACACGTGTGTTATTTTGGGAGAAGTGACGGTTCATGCTGAGCTGAGAGGAGACCTGAAGTCAGCAGAGGACACAGAGTCTGAGATTTACAGACAGTGAGGTGGTCGGTGAAGCAGACGCGTGAGTCAGGAGAGACAGGAGGGGTCTGTCTGTCTGTCTGACTCTCTGTCTCTCTGTCTGTCTGTGACTCATGTTGATGTCTGGTGTTCTTCACAACAACCCACAGCTGATGAACCAGCTGATCTGTGGTGTCACAGCTCCACCTGGTGGTCAGCAGCAGCACTTTATTTACCTGGAGTCCGTTTCTTTTTCTTTCCACCTAAAAGCTCTTATTTTCGTTTAGTTTTCTTTTCTTTTCCACACAGTTGTGTTTCTGATTGGTCTACAGACTCAACTGCTGAAATCAGTGAAAAAGCATAAACTGAAATAAAGATCAATCAATCAATCAATCAATCAATCAGTTCAGATGTAAGAACAGGCTGCTGGTCTGTCCAGCTGCTTCTGATTACTCTCTATCTCAATGAAGGAAACGTAAACACAGACTGCAGTGATGGATCCAGGTGGACCTCCACCCTGTCGTGGATGTAAGGGTTAGGGTGTGGTACATCCGTCTGGTGTTGTGGTGGTGGTGTCAACGAACCAAAACTACAAATCTAAACCTACGACAGACCTACGATTAACCGGAAGAATCCCTCGCGTCGAGCGTGAAACCGGCTACTTTCTGCCCACTCCGCCTCTCTCCCCAGGTCCCTGCAGCTCTATGGAGCCTTGCAGCCGTTGCCATTCTCCACCTGTCCACCAGATGTCCTCAGACTTTCCTACCTTTCCCAGTCACCTGACTCCCACATCCACCTGCTCACCTGTGTCTTATTCTCCAGTCACCCTGTCAGTATACAGCCCCCCTTTTTCCCCAGTCAGTTGCCAGACGGTCAGTGTTGCTTTGTGCCTTTGCTTCCCATCCTCCTGAACCTGAACCTGAACCTGAACCTGGACTTGCCTGCACCTTTTACTTGCCCCATTCCTGTTAACCTGTGGATTCTCAGCTACTTTCTGTTTGTCTGCATTTGGTTCCCTGTCTGACAGACCAGAGGATGATGCTCCGGAGGGAGCTCAGAGTGGAGCCGCTGCTCTTTCTCGTCAAAAAGTACCAGTTGATGCAGTTCAGGCATCTGATCAGGATCCTCCTGGGCCCCTTCCTTTGGAGGTTTTCTGGGCACGTCCAACTGGTAGGAGACCCTGGGGTAGATCCAGAACACGCTGGAGAGATTATATATATCTCATCTGGTTTGGGAACACCTCAGGATGGACTCAGGACGTCTGGACTACCTTGCTTATCCTGCTGCCACCGCGACCCGGCCCGGAAGAGAGGCAGAGGATGGATGGACTGGAGAGAACGTGTCTGTTTTACAGAGCTGGACTGTATTTTTTTTACAATAAACCGACAAGGATTGAAGCTGTGATCTCCTTTCATTTGTCACCTTCTGCACGAGCGTCCCAGCTGGTACACCTTCATCCTCCTTCCTGTTCACACTGCAGTCGGACATCTTTAATAACAAACACTCGAATCCAACAGAGAGTTAAAGGCCTGCAGAGTGAGAGCACGACTCAGCACCTGAAGGCTGCTGAGACAAACGCTGAGTCATGATCCTGCAGGAACAGTTACACACACACACACACAGACACTTACTTCCCGGAAACAGCGAGCGGAGGGGAAGGAGGAGGTGATGCTCGTCTCCTCCCGGCTCTTCCCGGCAGTCAGACCCCTCACGAGATGCAGCGCACCACCACCACAGAGCGAGCTGATTGGCTGCCGCCGAGCCAGCCTCAGGCCTATCAGCGAGCAGCTCTGAGTTGTGCCGACCAATCAGATGCAGAGCAGAGACGGGAAAGATAAGAGATACACTGAGAGAGAAAGAGTTCCCGTCATCGATGTCAAAGAGGAGGACAGAGTGTGTCCTGCAGGTGTGTGTGTGTGTGTGTGTGTGATGATGGGACAGATCAATATTAGTGTATCTTTGTGTGTGTGTGTGTGTGTGTGTGTGTGTGAGTGAGTTTAGAAAAAGGTATTATTTCAATATAAAATGTGCATTAATTGTTAACTCTAAATCAAACCTGATTCCTTAAAATATGCTGTAAGAGTAAATCTCATGAGTCATGTTTGACCTTGTTTGTGTTTAATTTACACACACACACACACACACACACACACACACACACTGAACTCAAAGGAAAGCACAGAGTTACTCCACAGTTGGCCTTTGTGTAGAAAGTCAGGACAGTTTGGTGTCAAAATGTCAAACGTCCTGAATGAAATCTTTCTGAACAGTCATCATCTGGGTGAAGTTTCCTGCCTGGAGCTGAAGTGGCACAGAGTGTCATCTCCAAAATATTTGTTGCCAATAAAATTTAAGACATTTTTGGCAGATATTTTTGTCTGAAATGACGAAACAAGTGAATTCAAACTTTATAGGAACAAGAGCTAGATGAAAGAAATGACTAAAAGCATGTTTAGTGCTACATCAGAAGACATTAGTGTTATTATGGGATGTGAAGGTGTAGTGTAGATATGTGGTTTTCAGCCTGCAGGGACCCTGTTGTCCTGACTTCAGAGTCTGGACCTGAGACCACAGGTCAGCTCCCTTCACCCTCCTGTAGTCCAGCACTACAGTCCTGACCTGGATGTGAGAAGCTGTTTCTCACAAAGGATTTTATTTGGGGGGTTTTATGATGATATGTGCGGCTGGCTTCACAAAGACACTTCAGTCTGGTCTGCAGGCCGCTCTTCACTCTGCTCTTAGATCAGTCTGATGAAAGTTGGACGTTTCACAAAGACATTGAAAAGCTTTTTAGAGTCCTTCTGTACATCTGGAAAATACATTTGATTGTTTCCAGGTCATGAAAAAGGCTTGAGGAAAAACAGTTTCTCAGTCTCGAGGCATACACTCTGCTGTATGACTGCACATTTTATCCTCATGATCATTTCTCAGCAATCCAGTTTACTCATGAACTGATGCCAGGGAGGTTGCTGAGAGTCTGACTGTGTGATGGGAACAGCACAGCAGAGTTTTCCTGCTGCAGATCCTGGAAGTTCAGATCTGTGACTTCATGAAAACACTATTAAACTTTTCTTCTGTCCAGCAGTTTGTTACAAACACTCCAAAAACAATTGGTTAAATACACCGCTTCTGCTCTTAGCTGTCTACATTTATTGTATTCAACTATGTTTGATTATGTTCGTTGTGATCAACAGAGATAAACAAGCAAGCTACAAATTGATGTTGTGTATTTAGATGTTTAAAGCTGCAGTAATTGATTTTTTTGGCCACTTGGGGGCAGCAGAACAAGCTAAAAACACATCATGTACCTTATTATCATCTTATAAAGTAGTCTAGACGTGTTAGCAAACAGCTGCCTGCTGTCAGATCCAGTAGATGCAGAACAACATGATCATCTTAGTCTGGAAACATGGTCCAAAATGTTTACACTGCTAAACTAAACTGCTTACTAACCTGAACCAAACTCTTCTGTCTGCTAACCTCAGGCAAACCGTTTCATTAGCCACTAAATTGAATGTAACGTAGTTGTAGCTAACGTGTTAGCAAACAGTACTACTTTCTACTTCCACATCCAGCAGACACACAGAGCAACACCATCATCCCGCTGGAGTCTGGAAACTGGCTCAAAATGTTAAAGCTACTAAACTGAACTATTAGCTAACCTGAACATAACCGTTTTAGCTGCTAAACAAACTGCAGCTAACCTGAACTATTTTAGCGGCTAAAATAAATCATTAGCTAACTTGAACCAAACTCTTTTGTCTGCTAACCTCAGGCAAACTGTTTAATAAGCCATCAAACTGAATGTCATCTAACAGAAAGAGCGATAGCATCAGCTTATAAAGTAGTGTAGCTAACGTGTCAGCAAACAGTTCTACTTCTACATCCAGCAGACACACAGCACCATTATCATCCGGGTCTGGAAACTGGCTCAAACTGTTCTGTTAGCTAGCATGATCCACATTCTTTTAGCTGCTAAGCTCAACCATTTTATTAGCTCCTAAACTGAGTGTTATCTAACAGACAGAGCAGCAGCATCAGCTGATACAAGTCCAATATTCACTCTCCTCTCAGCTCTGGTTTGGGCTCCACCAGATCCTGAGAAAACTATCTGGCTCTTTAGCTGCTAAATGTTCCACTTTCTCCACCAGCTTCTCTCTAACTGTGTCTGCTGACTGAGACTGGACCATAAAGGGTTTCAGGTTTCTGTAAAATAACTGGCTGTTCTTTTTTATTTTAGCAACACTCACAAAACCCAAACTGAGGAAAGTCAGAAAAGTTGAAGCAGTTTTTGGCTTTTACGGGCGTTTCCACGGCGACTGTGGAAATGTTTCCAGGGGTCGTGTGTGTTTAGCATCGCTGGTGGTGGAGGATGAGTCAGTGTGAGCGCCATAAACCTGCTGAGAGCCCAGTTTCCTCTGATAAAACTACCAGCAGGGCTGGAAAACTCTGCTCAAACTCAATGTGAGAGGCCGGGCAGGGAGCGTGTTAATGGAGCAACAGCCTTATAATGACTAAACCCTCCTGATAACTGGAGGGGCTTTCTATTACAAACACTCTGACTGTCTTACACTTTCTTCTCTGAGGTAAAGTCAAGCTTCTTTAGTGCAACAACTTTTATTTAAGTTAAACATGTTTATGATCCTCTTCTTTTCTTACCCGATCCAAAGGGGACCTGAGCATAGCGAGACCCGACCCCAATAGACCTGATCCACAATGTGGTCAACCTGAACAGACCCAAACAGAGAGGGAAATGATGATCTATCAGGTAACAAGCAGCCACACTGTAAACAATATAATATCATAATATAATAATAATGTCCTCATAATGAATATAAAGTAATGGAGTCCAAAAACAAATTTGTTTATATGCTTCAAATAGGCTACAAATGTTTTTTCTTTTTAAAAAAAAAAAAAAAAGATCAGATGAATAATCTGGAGCTCTTGATCATATCACATGATCTTCCTCAGTTTTCCAGCTGTCATGGAATCAAATCTTCACTTCTAGTTTAGTATAATTTAACTGGAGAGTTTGAGCTGAAAGTTCATTATTTTATTTTGTCTGTAAAAATCATCCAAACATGTCGGTCTGGTTTATATTTTATATTTAACACTTTAATCAAGTTGTTGTGTGAGAGAATCTGAGCAGCAGGTGGAGATATCCTGACTTTTAGTCCAGACACACTGGATCCTACATTTCCCATGATGCACCTGGATAGTGTCTTTCAGTACAGCCACATCTTTCAAACTCTCCCAGAATCCCTCAGCATCTGTAGTTCACATTCAGCCTGCAGTCCAGCAGGTGGCAGCAGAGCACAGTGGCGCAGACATAATAGATCATTCTGATTAAATATGATCACTTACATCTTGTAGAAACAATTTAACATGAATAATAATATGAAGATATTTAGAAGAACTGACAAACCTGGAATGGCACAAAGTTAAATATATATACCTTTTTTATTTTCTGAACTTTTTACAGCGGTCAGAAAAGAAGCATCTCACCTTACAAAATGTAAAGACTTACAGTAAATCAAAGCACGTTGTTCAGAGAGCAGTACAATACGATCTGATGGATATATTGACAGTGATCGGACATGGATCTGTCAGTATTGATCAATCACAGCGAGTGAATGAAAGCAGAAATAGATTTCTTTGAAGCTCTACTTTTTCCTCTAAGTTTTATTAAAACACCATCTGTAACTGTCCCTGAGACATGTTTCTTTGAGATTTTAATTCATATGTTTCATAAATTCTTGGTTATTTGAGTTCATACAGTCATTAAAATTGATTGATGTAATACAGATCAAATGTTAAAAAGGGTAACATTGATAAGTATGTGTCTAAAATGTATCACCATAAATAATGGTTGGTAAAAATGTAAGGTTCTTTATACAAGGTTTCATTTGTTGTAGAGTACAACAGATCACATGACCAAAGTTTAGTTAAGAGCATAACAATTGCATTATGGGTAAGAGACAGCATGGAGGCAGAGGAAAGACATGCGGCTTCCAATTAACCTATTCTGCATGTAGTCCAAGAGGC
>VMKM01004330.1:0-18582 GCA_008360985.2 Macquaria ambigua | reverse complement strand
CACGCTGTTACTGAGTACACTCACTCTGTTACTGAGTACACTCACACGCTGTTACTGAGTACACTCACTCACTGTTACTGAGTACACTCACTCTGTTACTGAGTACACTCACACTCTGTTACTGAGTACACTCACTCGCTGTTACTGAGTACACTCACACTCTGTTACTGAGTACACTCACACTGTTACTGAGTACACTCACACTGTTACTGAGTACACTCACTCACTGTTACTGAGTACACTCACTCACTGTTACTGAAGGAACACAGTATTTGTACACTGTGGTATTAGTACTTTTACTGCAGTAAAAAGTACTTCCTCCACCTCTGCTGATATTGACATTTCTCTCCTCAGACGTTAGCTCCGCCCCCAGACATTTAATCAACCTGTCAATCAGACTCATCATCATCAATTAGTGCAGCTCCATCAGCCTGACTGATTAATTGATTAACTCACTGACTGGTTTAACAGTTAGAACCAGAATTATATAAAGAAGGAAACTGACATCTGATTGATTTGTTGTCAAGACAATATGTTTTGATATTAGCCAGGATGGGTGATTGACACCACAGCGGATCAAACTATAAAATCGATCACAATCTGAAGTTTAAATTACAGTCATATATTTAAACTGTAAACTGGATCTAAATGTCTGACACACTAACAGGATATTCTCCAGGTTTTAATTTCACACATGTTGCTGCAGATATAAACGTGTCTGTGGTGAATATTAATAAATAAACCTGATAAATAGATGACGATGATGATGATGATGAAGAGCGGTGAGAAAACGGCGACAAGCTGCTGAAAAGAAGAAGCCGTGAAGAAGAAGAAGGAGCGTTTGATTTTGATTCCCGAGCAGCTGACAGCCTGCTGATGATTATTAAAACCTTTTTAAGGAGGATTATTAGCGTCTGTTCGCCGCATGAATACTAACGAGGCCGCAGCACGGAGCTTAATCACAGCGGAACAATATTAGTGCGCCATTTGGGCTCATTCCCACCACCTCCTCCACCTCCACCCCCACTCCCACCACCTCCTCACTTCTTTTCTCCATTCACCTCCATCCTCAGCTCATCAGGACTCTTTCTCCTCTTCTCCCCTCTCTCCTCCTCCTCCTCCTCTCCTCTCCTCCTCCCCTCTTCTCTCCTCCTCCCCTCTTCTCCTCCTCTCCTCCTCCTCCTCTCTCCTCTCTCCTCTCCTCCTCCTCTCTTCTCCTCTCCTCTCCTCCTCCATATTTATGCTCCTCTCCCTCTTCCATATATATATATACCATCTATATATATATATGTCATATATATATATATGCATGTCATGTCATCTCATAATACATCATATATGTAAATAAATATATATATATATGCATATGTCATAAATGCATAATAAATAATGCATATAAATAAATATGTAAATATGTAAATGCATGTTTAATGTAAATGTATGTGTGCATGTCATATGTAATGCATATGTAAATATAAATAATGGCATGTAAATAAATGTAAATAAATATATTATAATAAATGTAAATATGTTTTATTAATATATGTAATAGTAATAATAAATGTAAATATGTTTATTATGTAAATATGTATGTGTAATATTAATAATATTAAATAATGCATGTAAATAAATAAAATGTTTTTTATTATTAAATAATGTAATATGTAAATAAATATGCATATTAAATATAATGTAAATAATAAATATGTCATGTCATCATCATCGTGTTTTATGCATAATAATGTTTAAATAAAATAATATGTTTTAATAAATGCATGTCATGTAAATGTAAATAAATATGTAATAATAAATAATAATAAATAAATAAATAATAAATGTCATGCATGTTTGTAAATAATATGTCATGTTTTAATGTTTGTATGTCATGTAAATAATATGTAAATGCATGTAAATAATGTGTAATGTAATATGTCATGTCATTTTATGTAAATAATGCATCATGTTTATAAAAGTAAATGTGTGTTTTAATAAAATAATAAATGCATGTATGTAAATAAATAAATGTTTTGTCATCAAAATAATAAATGTAATAATGTCATGTCATGTTTTAGTAAATATGTCATATTAAATGTGTCAAAATGTTTTAATAAATAATAAATAAATAATGCATGTAATATGTATTAAATAATAATAATAAATATGTCATTTTTAATGTGTCATCATGTCATGTTTTGTAAAATAATAAATAAATGTTTTGTGTGTAAATATCTCCTCTCTCCTCTCCTCTCCTCCTCCCCTCTTCTCCTCCCCTCTCCTCTCTCCTCTCCTCTCCTCCTCCCCTCTTCTCCTCTCTCCTCTCCTCTCCTCCCCTCTTCTCCTCTCCTCCTCTCTCCTCCCCCCCTCTCTCCTCCCCCCCTCTCTCCTCTCCTCCTCTCCTGTTGTCCTCTTGTCTTTACGCGTGCCAGTCACCTGCCGCTCCCTCCGCCTCCTGACTTCCCGTCGTCTTTTCGGGACTAAAGTGGTTTCTTATTGGCTGTATAGAGCGAGTATAAAGGCGGAGAGGACACCGGGACACACTCACTGAGGGCTTTTTGTTGTAAAAAGCTCATTAAAGCGTGTCCTCCTTCAATAAAGACGCGGCTCTCCATTAATAAACTCCCGCTCAGCCCGCGTGCGTGGCGGCTGCAGCCAAACTCTTCTCGAAAAGAAAGAAAGAGACAGAAAAAAGAAATCCAGCGTTCATTGAGTCAAATCAATTGAAAAACATTTGCAAATCTGCCATTATTCCGGGATTTTCTCTCCTTTCTTCTCTTCTGTCTCTCGGGACAAAAGCGCGCAGCCTCCGTGTTTGGCACGGATCCGTTACGCACGGAGCTCCGGGGAGCCCGGCGTGAGAGAGCCGGGGGTGAGGCCGCTGGAGGAGTGCGGAGAGCCGGCTGGAGGACTCACCGAGCCGCCTGAAGATTCTGAAACCGACAGAGGAGCGGTGGAAGCCGGCGGGAAAAAAAACTAACTGAGGAAAATCCGTGATGTTTAAATTCACCAAAAATTACATGAAATATGGCAAATATATATTTAATGTATTATAAATACTGCCATGTCCCATGTGAAATATGATAATATTCATTCTGAAAATGACTGAAACATGTTCACTTTAATATTATAGAGAATAAAGAGATGTTCAATATTTCATCAGAAACATCAACAGGTCGAATCACCAGTCAGAAGAACAAACATCCAAAATCATACAAACTCTCAAATTAACTTTAAACATCAAACAAGATTCATCCTCTTCATCTTCATCTTCATCTTTAGTTTTATTTTATCAGCTCGTGAAGATTTCACCTGTTTCACATTCTTAAAAAACATTTTATTTCGCTTCAGTTTGGTTCAGATTCGTTTTTAATTTAATTTTATTTTATTTTATTTTGTGAATTTGATATTGTTGTTTCTTTACCCAGTTCAGTTCATTTTGTGCGCAAAACATTTTGAAAATCATCTTTTCTGAATTAAAACCAAATTAAATTCTAATGTTTCAACCGACAGACTGACGAGTGTGTGTGTGTGTGTGTGTGTGTGTGTGTGTGTGTGTCGCGCGCTCACGAGTGTCGACAATAAATGTTTAAAAGCTCATAAATACAGATCAGAGTGAACGAGAGAATAATAATCCTGTTGAGAGACGAGGAGGAGGGTGAATGGAGGGATGAAGAAAGCAGCTGTTGTCTTGGTAATCTGTCCTCTAATCTGTTTTCCTGCTCTGTCACTCACACTGCTGCACACCTCCTCCTCCTCCTCCTCCTCCTCCTCCTCCTCCTCCACATTCCTCTGCTGAAGATTTGACTTTTTTAAATATTGTACAAAAACAGAGAAAATCCTCAAACTCCTCCTCATCGTCACTGTGAGTCTCTTTAAGGTGTGTGTGTGTGTGTGTGTGTGTTTCCACTGGAACTATGGGAACCAGCTCAAAGAGGTGTCTACAGACTTTTGGCCATAAAGGTAACACGAGCAGACACGTTTTGTTTTTATTAACGAGTACTCTGAAATATGATCACCCTCAGTACACAGTACACACAAATACACCAATACAAATACATATTTACTGTTTACATAAAAACATGTTCACTAAATAAAAAACATATTTTGTTAAAGTGTATTTTTTCCCGCCTCTGTGTCTCTCTGAAGAAATAAAACCCGACCATGAAGCACATGACCTGAAACAACAGCAGCTCACCTTGATTCCACAGGTGAGTCAACACACGTGTCCGCAGGACCGCAGAGTATTTCTACACCGTGGTACTATTGAAGTAACACATCCGAGTACTTCTTCCACTGCTGCTTTGAGACCTTTAATTTTTCCACAGAAAGTAGTTCCATGAAAACTCACAGACCTCAGACTGGAACCATCAGAGGGGACAGAAACCATCAGGAACCATCAGAGGGGACAGAAACCACCAGGAACCATCAGAGGGGACAGAAACCACCAGGAACCATCAGAGGGGACAGAAACCACCAGGAACCATCAGAGGGGACAGACGATCTTCAGGGGGACCGAGGAGGTTCAGTAAGTCTAACTGGTTTTATTTCTGTAAATTTCTTGTTTTTGTTTTGAGAGAAAAACAGAGACCACAGTGAACCTGCAGGATCCAGGACCAGGACCAGGAGCAGGTCTCTAACTGCTGCTCTGAGGTCTGTTGTGTTGTTATTTTCTCATTAAGTCCTAATTGAGTGTTTCTATATGGTGTTGGGAGCTCACACACACGGACTCTCCCCCCCCTCCCTCCCCATTTATAGACGTGTGTGTGTGTGTGTGGGGGGGGGTGATTACAGCTCATTACAGAGTGTATATAGAGCCACACACACACACACACACACGCTCTGTCTGTGAGCAGCAGCTCGTGTGTTTCGGCTCCTGAGAACTTTGACACTTTACACCTTTTTGATTTTCATGATTTTAACTTGATTGAAACACCTGAGAGGGAACACCTGCAGCCACGTTAACGGACTTTCTGCCTTTAAGCTTCATTTTATTCAAACTGAAGAAAAAACAACTAGCGGTTTTAAAATAGCGGAAATAGAAGGGTAGGTATCCGTCCACTAGCGGAATAAAAACTAGAGGTTTTATTCCATCAGCACTCAGAGACTTCTGGGGATTTTATAAAGGTTCGTTCACCTGGAGAACTTTTTCTCCTCCGGTCCACCAGACACCGGCTCCCGCTGCAGCTCCTGCCCGCCCCCGGCTCTCTCCCGCCCCGCCATGGGCTCCGTGCTGCCCGGCTCCTCGCTGGGCCTGAAGCCGGGCTTCAAGCCGCAGCAGCCGCTCTCCCTGGCGGACATCATCACCTCGGACATCCTGCACAGCTTCCTGTACGGCCGCTGGAGGCACGTGCTGGGCGAGCAGCACCACCACCACCCGCATCAGCCTCACCTGCACCACGAGGACCGCACCGCCCCGAGCGCGAGCCCCAAGACCGCGTTCACCGCCGAGGTGCTCGCGCAGTCCTTCTCCGGAGGTCAGTGACGACACTTCAATTAACCAATTACATTTAATTCACACCTTAAAATATTTATAATTAAAATATATAATCTGATATATATCAGGAGACTGACGCTTAAATGAACTTCAGTGAGGAGTTTATTATCTTCATCACTTCAGTATCTGATCTTTACTGTCATGTTCTTTACTTACTTTCCATCTGCTTTAAACTTTCAGAGGGAAATATTGTTTTTTTTTTTTATTTCTTCATTTGTTCCACAGATTTATTTTATTGATCAAGAAAATCTGAATCATCTTATAAAATATTAAATATTTTAAACTTCAGAACAGAATTTAAAGATAAAATGATCTCTAGAACATTAAAATGCTGTTTGTTATTGCATTAATACAATAATCCATTAATTATCATACACAGTATATTAATATAACGCTGAGGGGGGGTTCTGCTTAATAAGTACTTTTACTTTTAATACTTCAGTTCGCTGATAATACTTAATTGAATAATTAATTGATTCTGCTCCCTCACCAGACGACCAATTAAATTGAGACAATTTTAGGAATCAAGTGGCTTTAATTTTATTTAAAACTGATTCATCAAGTCGTCATCAAACAGATAAAACCTCCATCCAATCAATCATTTAAACTGATCGGCTAATTTAGGCCTTTATTTTTACTTTTGTTTTTTTTTTAAGTCTCCTCTGACGATAAAAATGTGTCAAATGAATTTAGGTAATTTGCCGCCTGTTTAGACACAAAGTTCATTAAGTATTGTTAATTAATTAGCTTAACAATGAACCTTATCAATACCCGATCAAACCGTTTGAACTCCGTGAAACTCTGATCAGGATCACAGTCTTTGCTCCCGCGCGCCGCCTGAAAACTCTACAAAATCATTAAAAATCTAACAATTAATGAATCAATAATTGAACCAGCCACCTGTTGATCGATAATTAATCCCTAAACTGTCCGGACGTGCTGCTGATGGGAATCAATCATTCAAGCAGGAAATAAAAGAGAGCTTCTCTCGCGGCCTTTTTCTGTCACTTATTCATTTTTTAAATTACATTTTATTATGAAATTCGTTTCCGTTTCGGTAAAATTCGTTGGGAACAGTTTCAGAGGATCCGTGAGAGCCGGAGCCCGCCGTTCCGACCCTCCGGTTTCATTTTGAACGGATTATTTCTGGTTTATTTCCCGCTGCGGGATTGAACGGAGTCCTGATGGCATTTATGAGTTTTTTCTTTTCTTCCTTTCTGGTTTGAAACTCTGATAATCTTCCAGCACTTTTATCTCCAGTTAAATCTCTGTTCTCCTAAATGTCACCGCCTGTTTCACGCTTCGTCCTGAGCGTGAAACAGGCGGTGCCGTTTCTCTGTTTCTCTCGGCATTTTAATTTTAAACTTTTGAAATTTAATTTCATTAATAGTATTTTTCTGTTTTATTTATCCTGTCCGGAGTCTCCGGGGCTTTCTCTCCTGTTCTTCCTCCGTCCGTTAAGTATAAAACCTCTCAGTTTGAATTGTCATGAATTAAGATTTCTCTTCTGCGCGGCTCAGCGGACCGGGGGTGGGGGGGCATTTAACCTCCTTTTTTCTCTTTGCCAAGGCTGTTTCATGCTGCTTTCACTGTTTATTGGAAACTCGAGCTTTGCACCATCCCGGACATCAGGTCCCTTTCCAATAAAGCTCACAGAACAGACTGAGCATTTATGATGCGCTGTTAAATCTGCAAACATTTAAATGGAGTTCAATTTTTTGTTATTGTCACTTTTAAGAGATTTTCTTTGCTGTATTTTTCTCTTTTCGCTCTGCTTTTCTGATTTCAGTTATCAAGAGGAGGAAATTATGTCAGACGTGTTTAAAAAGTGAAAATCAATAAATGTATTTTGATTGTTTTTGTGTTCAGAGGTCCAGAAGTTGTCCAGTCTGGTTTTACCCAGTGAGGTGATCATCGCTCAGAGTTCAGTCCCAGGTAAACCGCCTTTCTGTTCCCGTGTTTTAATGAGATGAGCTGACACGACATCTTCCTGCGTTATATTATTTATATTATTTATATAATTATATTATCACATTTTGTAAATTAATTTGTATCATTTTCCTTTTGAGTTGTGTATTTAGGTGTTTCAAACTAGCTCAGCCTATAAATGCTCTGCATGGATCCATTGATCTTGTCCCTACAAGATAAATATTAAATAAATGAGTATTGATACGTGGCCTGGATCCATCCCACATTACGAAGCAGTTTTTCCTCAGTGTGAGTCAGACATGAGAATCTGAAGAAACTGATGCCTTCACTGTATTCTAACTCTTTCTGTAATGTCGGCATGGTTAGCTGTGCAGCTGGGTGTATACCAGCAGCAGATGGACCTGGTGACGCTGCAGTAACAACACTGTGTCTGGTGTATTTCAGGGGAAGGTTTGGGTATTTTCTCTAAAACCTGGATTAAAGCAGGAACAGAGATGGGACCTTTCACCGGACGCCTCATCTCACCTGAACACATCGACCTGTACAAGAACAACAACCTCATGTGGGAGGTAAACATATATTAACACACTTACATTTACTGACACCACATTCACATTGAGAACTTTACGACATTTGGCAGATCGTCTCATCCCGGAGCGATAGTCGTTATTCCAACTGACTGACTAGCTAATAAAGTAACAAGCGAGCTACGTTTTTAACTCAACTGGTGTAGTTTTAATTAGCCACTGTAGATATCCATCCAACTACCTGTAACTTACTGGCTAACTGACTGCTAGCCAGCTAGCTTGCTCACTAGCTAACTAACCAAACAACTTGCTGACTCATAGCATGCTACCTAACTGACTGACTGGCTGGCAGACTGGATTCTAGCATGCTAGCTAACCAACTACCTAACTAGCTGACTCACTGATTGCTAGCAACCCAGCTAGCCAAATGATTAATTAACTGACTGAATAACTGATTGTTTGCACACTAGCACTTGCAACTGACCACCTACCAAGCTAACTGTCTGATTGGTATTCAGCCAGCTAGCTAACTAAATCACTAACTGCATGGCTGGCTGGTTGACTATCTGTAATTAGCTCCTGTAGGTAACCAGCCAACTACCTGTAACAAGCCTTTCTAACTGGCTGACTGACTGCTAGCCAGCTAGCTTGCTCACTAGCTAACTAACCAAACAACTTGCTGACTCATAGCATGCTACCTAACTGACTGACTGGCTGGCAGACTGCTAGCCAGATAGCTTGCTAACTAACTGACCAATTAACTTGCTGACTGTTAGCTTGCTAACTAACTAGCTAAGTAAACTGACTGGCTGACTGATTGCTATCCAGCCAGGTAGCTTATTAAATAATGACTAGCTGACTGATTAACCAGCTAGCCTATAATTAGCTACTGTAGCTAATTATCCAACTACCTGTAGCTAACAGACTGATTCACTAGCTCTAGCTAATGTAGGTAACTAGACAACAACCTGTATCTAACTCACTGGCTTATTGTCTGCTAGCCAGCTATCATGCTAACTAACGGATCAACCAACTAACTTACTGTTTGAACTGAGTGGCTGAGTGATTAGCTAGCTAACAAGCAACAAAAACTAAACTATTAACAAACTATTAACTGACCCTGTAACTTACTGACTTACTACAAGTGACTGCCACCATATTCTAACTAGCTAGCTAACTACATAGTTTGTTTTAGATATTTTATTAGGCTGTTTTTAGGCATCTATTTAAATAACAAACTAACTAGCTGACTGAGAAATTACTGAACTCCTGGATAATAAAAAGCAACCAGAGGACTGTGAAGAAATATAACTGGATCTTATATGACGTGTTTTCTCCTGTCTGTCCTCCCCTCAGGTGTTTAACGAGGACGGGACGGTCAGGTATTTCATCGATGCGAGTCAGGAGGATCAGAGGAGTTGGATGACGTACATCAAGTGTGCGAGGAACGAGCAGGAGCAGAACCTGGAGGTGGTTCAGATCGGCAGCAGCATCTTCTACAAGGCTGTGGAGGTCAGTGAAGGCATCACCTCTGTCTGCTGAGTCAGCAAAAATGAGATCAGCTCCATTCCTCCACCGCTGACTTCACTCCTCCACCAAACAGAACATAAACATGATGTAGTCGTCCTGCTGTCGCGTTTAATGACATTTATCTGAAACGTCCCCAAAATACAGTCGAAACACAAGAAGAACCAAAGAGACTAACTGTTCTCCAGAACCAGGTTACAGGTAACCAGCCCCGAGGTATTTTATAATGTCAGAGCCTTCAGATGGTGGAAAGCCTGTTGATATTTCATTTCATATAATATAATAATCATCTTTATTTCTAGAGTGCTTTTCAAAATGTGCAAATTAGAATAAAAAAATTATAAAAATTGAATATAAATTTAGTCAAATGGGGAACTTTTAGACGGCAGAAGATATTAAGCAGGGAAAACCAATTCAATAGTATAAGATAAAAGAAATAAAGCAGAACTATAGAACAGAGGTCATAAATATGCAAAAAATCAAAGTCGGCAGTGAAGAGGAGTCATCTTCAGCAGCAGAGCATGAAGAGGAGTTCAGGTGTGTGTCGCCCTCTGCTGGCTGAAAGATTAAAGATTTAATGAGGAACCAACCTGCTCCCAGACTCGAACTACAAAACTACAAAAAACTCTAACTTTTACTTCAAAGTTCCCACCAAACGGAGTGCTCAGCGACTCAGATGTCCATTATTATACACATTCAGTCAGCTGAAGACAGGAACACGTGGTATTCATGTCCTCCAGCAAACAGTGATGTTGATTTTTAAGACGGGTCATTAACCTCCATGCTTTTCTCCTCAGACGATCCCTCCGGACCAGGAGCTGCTGGTCTGGTACGGAAACTCCCACAACACCTTCCTGGGAATCCCTGGAATTCCTGGAGGAGACGACGAACAGAGCAAGAAGAGCAAGACCGGTAAAGATTATTGATTACTGATCTGTCAATACGTCCACAAATCTGAAACTGCAGCAAATCTGTGAATAAACAAGAGACCTGAGAGCGACGGCAGGCTGACACATTCAGCCGCTTTTAGCTTCCATATGTCTTTTATTTTACAGTGACACTTAAACCTGCACTTAATACCTGGCTGTGATACGCAACACCTGTTAGCAGATACATTCACTGTTGCTTTGAGTCTCAACAGGAAGAAAAATATAGAATATCATCCTTTAACAATTATCAGGAACAGAGTCCACTTTTAGTACGACATCAGTCTGAAACATTTCTCCTCCTCCTCCCAGACGAGTTCCACACCTGTGAAGGCTCCTCTTCCTCCTCCTCCTCCTCCTCCTCCTCCTCCTCTTCCTCTTCCACCAGTCTGGGTCGTATGCGTTGCGTCATCTGCCACCGTGGGTTCAACTCCCGCAGCAACCTGCGCTCCCACATGCGCATCCACACGCTGGACAAACCGTTCGTCTGCCGCTTCTGCAACCGCCGCTTCAGCCAGTCGTCCACGCTGAGGAACCACGTCCGGCTGCACACCGGCGAGCGCCCGTACAAGTGCCACGTCTGCCAGTCGGCGTACTCGCAGCTGGCCGGCCTGCGAGCGCACCAGAAGAGTGCCAGGCACCGACCCACCGGAGACACCGGGGCCGCGGTGGGAAGCGTGGTGGTACATGCAGCTCACTCACCTCCTCCTCCTCACCCACCACAGCTGACCGCCATGCCTCACCCAGCATCACTGGTCCACCATATACCCACCATGGTACTGTGAGGGGGGGTGGGGGTAGATGGACAGACACACCAAAATACAGACACACACCAAAATACAGACAGAGACATATTTTAACAGAAAAATAAGCTCAAATATTTGGACAAACTAAGACAGGAACCTGCTCTCCAGGTGTGTCTCCGTCATGTTGAATTGTCTGGTTAGTTACCCAGGTAGCCAGATGAATCGGGCCAACTGCGGCTGAGTGTCGGCACATTTGGCTGTGTGCTGGTAGCCTGCTTCCAAACCTCTGACTTGCTGACAAATCAAATAGGTCTGTTGAAGAAGAAACAACCGAGCCAATCAGAGCTTTGAAGGCCAGAGTAAGAATGGCGACATCGTCTTCTTGTGCTAAAACCAGAAAAAGCTTCATTAACTGTCACACTAGAAACACACTACACAGCAGAAGTATTCCAACACAGATGTACACGTCACACTCACATCAGTGACCTCTCGATGATTTAGAATACAAGACATTTTAATCTGCCGAAATATTTAAAATCTGAGCCTCAAAGTGGTCGTTTGGTTTTCTGGAACAAAACAGGATCATCATGAGGTCCTGCATTCAATCCTTAAATAATGCAGTACTGGATCTTGTCCCGCCTAACCCAAACACTTCAAATCAATTATCCATTTTCATTGATTGGATCAGAGGAGTTCAGTGCTTCACCAGGTTTAGTTTCCCCGTCACTGGCACCATATTTAGGGCACGGTTGGACTTGGATTTGGGCTGCCTGGGTAATAATTTACAAAGGAAACTCCACAGTCCAACAACCAGATGACTATTAGCTGACAAGTCACATTATCCAAACATCAAATAAATCAGATGGATCAGAAGTAAACTGAACACATACAAGACCGAGGACGATTGTACATTATATGCATGCACACACACATTTATTAGACAACACACACACACACACAGAGGTTAAAGTCTGTCAGTGCTTCAGAGTCTCTTCTTCAGGACGAGGAGACGCTGAAACTTGTTATAAACTCTGATAATGATTCATATAACAGTTGCATGACTCCAGCTTATCATGTCAGTATAAATCAAGTATCTTTGAGATGATGATGTCGTGCTTTGGTTTGCATGCTAATGGTTCTCTGTTAAAGGTTGTAATGTGTGCAGTGCAGTCTGAGCACTGAGGCTCCTTCAGAGGAATCCACTGAGTTTCTGGTAGATCATCCTGTTGGTCAGTTTACAGAAACATCCACCATACAGTTCTATCATGCTAACAGGTTAGCATACATGAGCGATAGTAGGCTAAAGCTCAGTTATACTTTGTGTGTTGCTTTCAGTTCACAGTATGAGCTGCTCCAGAGTATCAACAGAGACATGGTTCAAAGTCAGGAGGCAGGACGACATCATACTGATATGACTCTAGAATAAACTGTGTGAAATTATTGTCATTAGCGACCAAACTAACTAGTTCATTAGCAAGCTAGCTAGCTTGGAGAGCTACGACTGAACACCAGCTGTCCCTGCCACTAGCCATGATGTCACCAAGCTAACACGACATATTTCACAAGGACACGGGGATAAACGTATGTGACACTTTCTGGTGTGACCAGGGCTTAACGTTAATCTTTTGGGACTTTGGGTGCTTTGCTCAGCGTTAGCTGCATGCTAAGATGTTAGCAGGAGTGAACAATCACAGTGCTGTCATCACTTCAGATTTACTGAACAATCAGTAAATCTACTAAAAACTCACCAGATTCCTTTAAAGAAACTCGTCACTTATTAAAATAGGCAGAGTTTGACATTTTAAAATATTTTATTGTTATTATTAATATTATTGGTTTATGTCTGTTGTTCTTAAGCTATTGGTCAAGACCCAAATTGGGTCTCAGGCAGGTTCAGTTGACACCTGTTAGAAAATATTAGAATCAAAATGTCTAATCTTTTAAATGTTTCTACATGCTTTTTTCCCCGCATTCTGATTTCTGTATAAATATGTTGTTAAATAATCTAATTAATGAGAACAGAAATGAAGAATCGATGAGTCCCTTTAGCTGACAGCTGTTTGTCGGCCTTTTCTCTTCGTGTGATGTAAATAAGCTCCAAACTGTCAAAGAAAAGAGTGAATATAAACATGAGATGTGCTTTATGCCCAGAATATAATTCAGCTGTCACTTTATCTCTGTATATGTATATGTACAAGGTCATATATGACACATGTATCAGTATATGAAGTATGCTATGTTGACTTCTATAAAGGACATTGTATTTGAGCCTATATACTCCTAATAAAGTATTACTTCCCCTTGAAACTTGTAATGACTGTCGGTCTGTGCTACAATGAGCATATAAAATACAAGGCATTGTTATAAACTAAATTAAACCACCCAGCAGTATAAAACATGAAATAAAATACAGCTTACATGTTAATGCATTAATAACAATAATCCACTAGTATAATATATAATAATATAAGACTGACAGCCCATTTCGGCTGCATACTGAATACTTTCACTTTTATACTTTAAGTACATTTTGCTAATAATAGTTTTTAGATTAGATTTTGCTTGAAACTGAGTATTTTTAAATTGTGATATTGTTATTTTTACTTAAGCAAATGTTGTGAATACTGATGGGATCTGTGTGTGTGTGTGGTAAACATGCTAGCAGATTAGCTCACTAACAGTAGTGCTAGCTTGGCCGCCCCTGTTGGTCACGTGACCCTCATCTTGCAGGTCGTAGCGATCCATCGAGCCTCCACGTGATGCTCCTGTAGTTCTGTGTCTGCTGCACAGACTGTACATAAAGATGGACAACGCGTCTCCTCTCCTCCCACTGTAAAAAATGAAGCCAAAATATGGGAGCTGCCATCTTACGCTGGTGACGTCATTTGGAGCCAGAGTTTGCACAGTAATGATCAGTATCGAGTTCCCACCTATACAGCCGATGGAACCAATCACAGCACACTCACAGTTGTCAATCATGACGTGACACCCCCTTTTTATAGCATCAAATAACTAATTAAAACCAAACTGATCAGAAAAACGAACACTTGAACAAACATCAGCGTGATAAGAACTACCTAAAATGACAGAAACCATCTTTGGGAACCTTTTATTTGACGTGTACTTTGATTTTTCAGTTTGGCCCATGTCCCATCCGCTAACATGGAGGGGGCGGGGCTTATGACCTATACTGCAGCCAGCCACCAGGGGGCGATCCAGATGTTTTGGCTTCACTGTTGGGGAGCTGTCATGTCGTCCATCTTTATTTACAGTCTGTGGTCTGCTGGATGAGGAAGTAGGCAGCTGTTTGCTAACATGTTAGCATCAACTACTTTATAAGCTGATAATATGTGACATGTGTTTACAGTTTGCTCTGCCGCCCCCTACAGGCCAAAACGTCAACGATTGCAGCTTTAAGTGTATTTAAGAAGATGAACCCTTTAGATTTGAATGACTCCAGGATCTTTCCTCCAGCGCCACCTTCAGGACAAACTTTACATGTTTTGCTCCACTACAGGTGAGACTCTAAGTATAGATATTACAGTGGCTGTAATAAACACTGCAGCCTCTAGGGGGCGCTAGCAGGACCACACTGTCAGTCTAGTTTGACTTGTAGTTCTGTATTAACTGTAAAGGTCCCGATGTTTTTACTGCAGAGTGAAGAGAAAACAAACACAGCAAATCTGAACTTTTAACAGGAAACCTCAGAGTCAACACTGTTAGGTAAGATCAGAAAACACAGGCTGAGTAAACTCACCTTTGGGACTCTCTCTCTCTCACGCACACAAACACACACACACACACACACACACACAGGAAGTTCCCGCTCGACCCTGTTGTTTGATGACTCACAGGTATTTGCCAATAGTTGAGTTGATCAATAAGTAATAAAATTTAACTCTGTCGCTGTCAGTCAGTGGAGTGTTTTTGGAGCTCAGTGTGTGTTTTCTCCTCTCCGTCAGGATGAAGGTGTGGGTCCTCCTGATGTGTGTGTGCTGTCTCTGCTGGAGGACAGAGGCCGACTCCAGATCGTAAGTCAACTTTGTTTCATGTATTATTCATCATTCTGCAGAACTACATTAAACTGAATGACGCAGCTGTTTGAGGCCTGTGGTAGCTGCTGATGTGACAGCTGCAGGACTGTAGAGGATCTGGGTTTAGTTTTCTATGTAGAATATTAGTTAACAATCACTCGTGCACTGAACTCCACACAGCTCCACCTGTGACAGCGTCAGTTTGTTGGTGGTGCAGAGCCGTGGTGAAGGTCAGGGTGAAAATGAAGCACAAAAAGCAATTTCTTCCATAATAAAAGACCAAACACCTCCAACTGCAAACGAGGTCAATCATCACTGTTTGTGTTTCAGCCGACCACAACTTCACTTTTTGGGCCTTGAATGCTGCACAATGACAAAGACAACCAGGAAACCTTGAAAGGATGCCATCTTGAAGTCCGGTCTCTTGTTCTTAAAGAGTTGCAAAGTGAGAGGAGCAACAACTCTGACTTGCTTCTTCTCCACAGCAACAGCAGCTGAGGCTCATGGGTATTGTAGTATTTAGGGACAGAAAATAAGCTGAAACAAAGTGTTCAGGAACCAGCAGCTCGTCACACGTTTAGGACAATGTTAGCATGCATGTGCTAACTTTAGCATCTTAACTCATCTATAGTTTGTATGTTTGCCCTTTGGAGTGTTTGACCTCTAGTAGTGCTATTGAACAGTGTTTTTATAAGGGTCCTCATTTTGTTTGTGTCTTGTGTTTACTGTGTTCACCATCATAGGTTACCGTGTTAGCATGCTAACATTAGCTAGTTAGCAGTGAACACAGAGTGCAGCTGAGGCTGATGGGAATGTCTGTAGTTCTGCAGGTATTTGTATTGGACACATTAACATGTTGACCTGATGATGGCGCTAGATGAAAAGTCAGAGGATCACCAAAGTTATTACAGTTCATCCTGAGGGGAACATGAACGATGAACCACATTTCATCACAATCCATCTAATAGTTGCTGCGATGTTTCATTCTGGACCAAAGTGGTGACGTTAGCATCCACAGAGCTGCTAACATGATTAAATACTGTCTTTACAAAATGTTTTATGGAGAAGCAAATGCATTCAACAGGTTTGTCAGGTGAACATTTGCTAACGTTAGCATGTCAACGTGCTCACAGGCCCGCCTATGAACTCAAACTCAGAATGATCCTTCGCTGTTCTGTTCCACCACTTCCTGTTTTATCAGGAAACGCATCACATTAAGGAAGTAAAGATGCCGTGTGTCCTCCTCTCTCAGGTATCTGATCTCAGCTCCTCTCTCGCTGCGTTTGGACGCCGTGGAGACGGTGTTGCTGCAGTTGTTTGGTTATACAGAGGAGGTGACGGTCTACGTATTCTTGAAAACCTCTATGGCCACGAACCATGTGGTTCTGGCTCAGGAAGTCGTGACCCTCAATGCCGGGAACCACCACCAGGCCGCTGCCAAAGTCCGGGTCAGACATGATACACGGAGCGACACGACTGTAAGTTACCAGAACTTATCTCGGGACGAGATGTTAATCATGATGTCTGCTTTTCTATTTCTCTCTCTAGCTGCACCCAGGTCAGCTGGATAAGAGTGTGAGTCATGTGATTCTCCACATCCAATCAGCAGAGATCAACAAGCACCTGTCTGTCTCTGTCAGCCGCACCAACGGTTTCCTGTTCATCCAGACCGACAAACCGTTGTACACGCCGCATCAGAGCGGTGAGTCCACCGTTCCTGACTGCGTATATCATAACAGATCCTCAATGTCCCACAATGCATTGCACACCAGTTGCTGTTTAATGGTGTGTTCAGGTGCAGGTGGTCCCCAACAACTCGTTAAGTCATAAACTCAGACTCAGCTGGTCAGGCTCAGCTCTACAATGTCCACTCATAAAGTGACAGACTGATTCAGAGCTGAAGTGATTAGTTGATCAACAGAAAATTAATTAGCAACTGTTCTGATATCTGATCAATCATTTAAAAGTCATTTTTTAAGCAAAAATGTGCTTCTTTTCTATGATATTATATAAATATCATTGATTTTTGGGCTGTTGGTTGGATAAAACAAGACATTTGAATATGTCACTGTGGACTTTCAGAAACTTTGATGAGCATTTTATTATTTTCTTCATTTTAAAAAACGTTTCATCATGCTACAGACATATTCTGGAAACTGCAGTAAGTAACGTTAAACCACGATTTATCTCTCAGAGAACTGGATGCTCAGCTCTGTGACTGTAATAGTATTAATATACTTATAGTATATATATATATATATAATATACAGCAGGTCAATGTAAGAAAGTAAACTTTTCATACATTGCTGTGATGGTAAACTGAGCAAAGTCAAACTTCTTGTGTGTAAATCTAAATGGACTGAACTTATATCACTTTACAATGTGCCTCTTAACATCACAATAAAATGGATTGTAGAATATAAAATACATATATTCAGTGTGTGTGTGTGTGTGTGTGTGTGTGTATGTGTGTGTCCAGTCAAAGTGAGGGCGTTTTCTCTGAACCAGGAGCTGAGGCCGGCCAATCGCAGCGTCTTCCTGACCTTCAAGGTGAGTTCAATGACCTGCAGGACCAGCAGGGTGCAGCAACACGTCAGGTTTCTGCATGTTGATCATGTCAAACTGGGATCTCAGATCAGTGGTCCTGTCCCCCACAGGACCCAGATCATACCACAGTGGACATTGTGGAGATGATTGATGTCAACAATGGAATCCCATCCATGCAAAACCCCTTCAAGATCCCCATTAATCCAAAGTAAGAACTTTCCAAACCAACTTACTACAGCTGAGATATTTAAGCTATAAACATTCTGACTCCAGGCTGTCTGCACTGCCAATAAGGTGATTCCAGGCTGGTTCTATTGTTGTTAAAGTGATTCCAGGCTGTCTGTAATGTTGTAAATGGGATTCCAGGTCTGGGATTTGGACCATTGAAGCCTCCTACTCTGATGATTTCACCACAACAGCGAGAACAGACTTTGAAGTGAAAGAATACGGTAAGATAGCCAGCCTGCAGGTGTGATGGTGTTGTGGTGTAGTGTGATGGTGTTGTGGTGTTGTGGTGTGATGGTGTTGTAGTGTGATGGTGTGATGGTGTTGTGGTGTTGTAGTGTGATGGTGTTGTGGTGCTGTGGTGTGATGGTGTGATGGTGTTGTGGTGTTGTAGTGTGATGGTGTTGTGGTGTGATGGTGTTGTGGTGTGATGGTGTTGTAGTGTGATGGTGTGATGGTGTTGTGGTGTTGTAGTGTGATGGTGTTGTGGTGTGATGGTGTTGTGGTGTTGTAGTGTGATGGTGTTGTAGTGTGATGGTGTGATGGTGTTGTGTTGTTGTAGTGTGATGGTGTTGTGGTGTGATGATGTTGTGTGATGGTGTGATGGTGTGATGGTGTTGTGTGACGGTG
>VMKM01004329.1:0-18636 GCA_008360985.2 Macquaria ambigua | reverse complement strand
CAATGTTCTGCTGGGAAACCTTGGGTCCTGCCATTCATGTGGATGTTACTTTGACACGTACCACCTACCTAAACATTGTTGCAGACCAAGTACACCCCTTCATGGAAACGGTATTCCCTAATGACAGTGACCTCTTTCAGCAGGCCACACTGCAAAAATGGTTCAGGAATGGTTTGAGGAACACCACAACGAGTTCAAGGTGTTGACTTGGCCTCCAAATTCCCCAGATCTCAATCCAGTTGAGCATCTGTGGGATGTGCTGGACAAACAAGTCCGATCCATGGAGGCCCCACCTCGCAACTTACAGGACTTAAAGGATCTGCTGCTAATGTCTTGGTGCCAGATACCACAGCACCCCCTCAGAGGTCTAGTGGAGTCCAGCCTCGACGGGTCAGGGTCAAAAATGGGACCTACACAACATTAAGCAGGTGGTCATAATGTTTTGGCTGATCAGTGTATATGCTTCCTTTAGGCAATATTATTAGGAAGCACTCCATACATTTTCATTGTTATGCAGATGATACCCAATTATATTTATCGATCAAGCCAGATGAAACTAATCAATTAGCTAAACTTCAAGCATGCCTGAAGGACATAAAAACCTGGATGACTTGCAATTTTCTGATGTTAAACTCAGACAAAACCGAAGTTATTGTACTTGGCCCCGAACACCTTCGAAACACATTATCTAAAGATATAGTTTCTCTAGATGGCATTGCCCTCGCCTCCAGCGACACCGTAAGGAATCTTGGAGTTATCTTTGATCAGGATATGTCCTTTAACTCCCACATAAAACAAACTTCAAGGACTTTTTTCACCTACATAACATTGCAAAAATCAGGCACATCCTGTCTCAAAAAGATGCAGAAAAACTAGTCCATGCATTTGTTACGCCAGGAAAAGGGATCATTGTCACGATGAGCCATCTAGGCAGCAGGGGAAAGGACCCAAATGCAGACGGACAGGCAGACTGGTGCAGATGAATGATTTATTAAATCAAAAACTTACAGAAACTCAGGAACTGATACATAGGGAAACATGAGATACATGACACGGAGAGACAACCAACAACATCAATGAACCGACAGAGAACAAAGGGAGAGGACCGGTATATATAGGGGAGGAGACAACGAGGGAAGCCGACACAGGTGCATAACAAGACACAGGTAATTCCAATAAAACACACAAGGGAAAAACAAACACAGACTAGCACACAGGAAACTTCAAAATAAAACAGGAAACAAGAACAACAACACAGTCCATGGTGGATCATGACAATCATATTTCTCCAATATTAGCTTCTCTACACTGGCTCCCGGAAAATCCAGAAAAGAATATAAAATCCTTCTCCTCACCTTCAAAGCCCTTAATGGTCAGGCACCATCATATCTTAAACAGCTCATAGTACCCTACTACCCCACTAGAGCACTGCGCTCCCAGAATGCAGGGTTCCTTGTGGTTCCTAGAGTCTCTAAAAGTAGAATGGGAGCCAGAGCCTCAGCTATCAAGCTCCTCTCCTGTGGAACCAGATCCCAGTTTGTGTACGGGAGGCGGACAACCTCCTCACATTTAAGAGCAGGCTTAAGACTTTCCTCTTTGATAAAGCTTATAGTAGGGCTGACTCAGGTGACCCCTGAGCCCCCCCTTAGTTATGCTGCTATAGGCCTAGACTGCCGGGAGACTTCCTATGATGCACTGAGCTCCTCTCTCCTCCTCTCCATCTGTACGCACTCTTATCCCATTAATGCTTGTTACTAACTCAACTTCTTCCCTTTCCTGTAGTTGTGTGCTTTCTCTCGTCTCTCTCTCTCTCCTTCTGTTGCTTTCTGCAGGTGTTTCTGCCTCCGGAGCTGTAGAGTCTGGATCTATGGTTGCAGGCCACCTGCTGCCCCTGTGTTCCTGCTCAACAGCTGCTGCTGCTATTATTGTTATTGCTCTTATTATTAGTATTACTATTATTATATTGCTATTAGTATTATTTTTATTAATATTAACATCAATACCATTACCACAACTATTACTCTACATCTCTATGTAGAACTGTACTGTACTACTGTATGTTCTCCTTCTCATTTTAATGTTGCAGCTTTAAATACTTTATAAATGCATCATATTTGATAAATTGATCATATGTTTTAACTGTGTGTAAAATCGTAATCAAGTATCCAAAACTACAGCTTCCAGTAAATGTAGTGGAGTAAAAGTATGAAGTAACATTAAATGGAAACACTCACATACAAGAACCTTAAAATGATACTATATACAGTCAGGTCCATAAATATTGGGACATCGACACAATTCTCATCTTTTGGGCTCTATACACCACCACAATGGATGAAATGAAATGAACAAGATGTGCTTTAACTGCAGACTTTCAGCTTTAATTTGAGGGTATTTACATCCAAATCAGGTGAACGGTGTAGGAATTACAACAGTTTCTATATGTGCCTCCCACTTTTTAAGGGACCAAAAGTAATGGGACAATCGACTCAAAAGCTATTTCATGGACAGGTGTGGGCTATTCCCTCGTTATTTCATCATCAATTAAGCAGGTAAAAGGTCTGGAGTTGATTCCAGGTGTGACATTTGCATTTGGAATCTCTTGCTGTCAACTCTCAATATGAGATCCAAAGAGTTGTCACTATCAGTGAAGCAAGCCATCATTAGGCTGAAAAATCAAAACAAACCCATCAGAGAGATAGCAAAAAGAAAAGAACGCACCGGTGAGCTCAGCAACACCAAAAGACCTGGAAGACCACGGAAAACAACTGTGGTGGATGACAGAAGAATTCTTTCCCTGGTGAAGAAAAACCCCTTCACAACAGTTGGCCAGATCGAGAACACTCTCCAGGAGGTAGGTGTATGTGTGTCAAAGTCAACAATGAAGAGAAGACTTCACCAGAGTGAATACAGAGGGTTCACCACAAGATGTAAACCATTGGTGAGCCTCAAAAACAGGAAGACCAGATTAGAGTTTGCCAAACAACATCTAAAAAAGCCTTTACAGTTCTGGAACAACATCCTATGGACAGATGAGACAAAGATCAACTTGTACCAGAGTGATGGGAAGAGAAGAGTATGGAGAAGGACAGGAACTGCTCATGATCCAAAACATACCACCTCATCAGTGAAGCATGGTGGTGGTAGTGTCATGGCGTGGGCATGTATGGCTGCCAATGGAACTGGTTCCCTTGTATTTATTGATGATGTGACTGCTGACAAAAACAGCAGGATGAATTCTGAAGTGTTTCAGGCAATATTATCTGCTCATATTCAGTCAAATGCTTCAGAACTCATTGGACGGCGCTTCACAGTGCAGATGGACAATGACCCGAAGCATACTGCGAAAGCAACCAAAGAGTTTTTTAAGGCAAATAAGTGGAATGTTATGCAATGGCCAAGTCAATCACCCGACCTGAATCCGATTGAGCATGCATTTCACTTGATGAAGACAAAACTGAAGGGAAAATGCCCCAAGAACAAGCAGGAACTGAAGACAGTTGCAGTAGAGGCCTGGCAGAGCATCACCAGGGATGAAACCCAGCGTCTGGTGATGTCTATGTGTTCCAGACTTCAGGCTGTAATTGACTGCAAAGGATTTGCAACCAAGTATTAAAAAGTGAAAGTTTGATTTATGATTGTTTAGTTTGTCCCATTACTTTTGGTCCCTTAAAAAGTGGGAGGCACATATAGAAACTGTTGTAATTCCTACACCGTTCACCTGATATGGATGTAAATACCCTCAAATTAAAGCTGAAAGTCTGCAGTTAAAGCACATCTTGTTCGTTTCATTTCAAATCCATTGTGGTGGTGTATAGAGCCCAAAAGATGAGAATTGTGTCGATGTCCCAATATTTATGGACCTGACTGTAATTATACACACATACTGCAGTACAGTAGAAGTATTTGATGGTTGTTACTGTGTGTTTCAGGCGGAGGGGGAGGACAGTCTGAAGAAGATGCAGCTGATGGAGTTAGCCATCCTGAACGGGACGTACAGAGACGCTAACATCAAACCCTGTAAGAGACCGACCAATCAGAGAACAACCACACCTTACTCTGTGCTAACGGCTAACTCTCCCCTCCCCCTCCTCTTCCTCTCCTCTTCTCCTCCTCCTCCTCCTCCTCAGCCTCCCTCGCATTCTCTATTGCAGCCTCCTGTCAGACTCCTCGTTTCCTCTCTGGCCCCGCCCCTGTGGTGGCCCCGCCCACCACCCTGCGTACACCTGCCCCCACAGGCCCTGCCCTCATGCCTTTGATTCGTCAGATCCAGACGGTGCTGCCCAATGGGACGCCTCACCCAGCGGCTCTGATGCCGGGGGCGGGGCCTGAGTCTGGTTTGATCTACGCAGCGCCTTACGACTACCCGTACGCTCTGGCGACACCGGCGTCCATCTTGGAGTACCCTCTGGACTCTGGTGGGGTGCTAGGTAAGCCCGTACCCCCCTGCTCCTGCGACTGCTCACCCACACCTCACCACCACCCCCACGGCCAGTGGAGCCCCACCCCTACGCTGCTCCTCAGACACACCTCCTAAAAGATGGAAAAACAAGCTCTCCTCCACACCACACACACATACACACTCACACACACACACACACACTCACGCACACACACACGCCTCGTTCACAGCTGAAACCTGCAGCGAGAGAGTTTATACAGTCATAAACAGTGACCTCTGATTTGATGAAAGAGATGATGTCATTCGCAGCAGCTGAACATTAAAATTAAATTTAAACAATAGAAATTTCACAAAGTGTCCTGATGTTAAAACATTAAATCACTGATATTTGTTTTTGGAATCAGCTGAATTCTGCTGTTCTGTAAAATATAAAAATCCAATATGAAATATGTTTTCTACTGTAAAATATTTTATTGGATAAACAGAAAGTGTAAAAGAAAAGTGTTCCTCAGTCTGTTTGTCCACAGGGGGTCGCTGTTGCTCAGGTGATGTAGTGTCGACTGTGAACGAGGCGTTCAGGTTCGACTGTGAACGAGGCGTTCAGGTACAACTGTGTTCACTCTGCCTTTTGAAGATGTTTGTACTACTGTCGACGTGCCTCAGAGCTTCCTGTCACACAGAGAACCTCACAGAGTTTTATTTAACAAGAACCAACTGATGAAACAATGTTCATCACATTCGACCTGATGTCATGTGACCGCAGCTTCCTCCAGCCTTCAACACGCCTCCAACACGCCTCCAACACACCTTCAACACACCCCTAACACGCCTCCAACAAACCTCCAGCAAACCTCCAACATGCCTCCATACATATAATTTTGGAGAAAGTTGTAATTTAGGAAAAAAGTAGTAATATTTTGAGAAAAAGTTTTAATATTACAAGAAAAAGTTGCAAGCAATTTCTTTCTTGAAATATTATTACTTTTTTGTCAAAACATTAGGACTTATTTTCTTAAAATGTAACTTTTTCTTGAAATATATATTTTTTAAATTTAAGTATTGAGTCCATTCTTTTTTAAATATTATGACTTTCTGGTTATTTTTTTCCTAACTGTGGCCCTAATACTCATAATACATTGTGGAAAAGACTGTGACAACCAGTAAAACTGATCCACCTGAAGGGGGCGTGGTCCTTATGATGACATCACAGTGAAGATTTGTCTGTTGTTTAAATCTTCACCTGAAAGCCTCTCAGGTCTCACCTGTATCCAGAATCTGTTTACTTTTGTGCCTTAACATGTATTTCTAATGATTTTCTTTCTTTGTGTACCTGTGATGATGTGTTGATATACCTGTAGCTGTGCGTACCTGTATGAATTGTTGACGCTCTGGACAGGTGATTCCATGTCCTCCATGACGGTTTGTGGTGTTTGCGGTCTAGAGCAGGTGCGCTCCTGTCTTCACACCTGCCTTTCCCACAATCCACGGCTTCGCCTCAGCTGGCGTCTGTTCAGGGCGTTTTCACACTGACAACCACCAGAGTCCAATAGAGTCCAGCAGAGTCCACTGGAGTTCACCAGAGTTCACTAGAGTTCTGTGGAGTCATCTAGAGTCCACCAGAGTCTGCCAAATCCCACCAGAGTTCACCAGAGATCCCCTTTTCAGTGAACAAACAACAAAACTGCATCACAACAGACCAAACTGTTAGTTTATGATCATGAACTCGTGTGACAAAATCAAGATAAATTGGATATATTAAAATGATCAAATTTTAAAACTTTGACATACATTTGGAGGGAAACTTGACTACTGATATACTGCCCCCCACTGCTCACAGGCTGAACTGCAGCTTGTGGACATGAAGTATTGATTTCTGTGTACAACAAATGCTCTGAAGGATAAAACTTCTCTCTCAAATTCTTATTTTTGTTTGATATTTAAGAAGTTTTGTTTGATTATATTGACACAAATCTGATTCCATAAAACATGAACACATAGTTAAAAGTCAGAATATCATGATGCTTCCTGTGCAATGAAGCCAAACAGAGCCGAGACAAAAGAAAAACTCAGCAGGAATCATTTGAAATTCTACCGGACCAGGTGTGAAAATGCTCCACAGGTAACAGAACAGGTGGTTTCTGGGAAACGCAGTCATGATGTGTGATGGTGAAGCTGCCTGTTCACCATGAGAGACCTGTCACAACGTGATCCAACAACAAACTCCAACAGAAAGTAAATGTCCTCTGAGAGTCACATCAGAGTGGTGGTGTTTGTTAGAAACTCACAGACTTGTTTAAATGACTTCCTGCTCCGTTATTTTGAGAACTTTATGGAGCCACCATGATGTTAATGACAAATAATGGACCAAACACTTTAAACAGAAATAATTATTTTAAATGTGAGAAGAAGGTGAAACTTTATTTACAACGAAGTCTTAAAAAACGTAAACTAATTTTAATAAATTCTCTTTGCGCTCTGTTCTCTCCAGAGTCTGATGTTTCATATCAGTTTCATCTTTGTATGTCCAGTACAGAGAGAGGGCCAGGACATGGTTAGCCTAGCTTAGCACAAAGACTGGAAGCAGGGGGAAACTACTAGCCTCTGTCCACAAACTAGCTCCAATGCTAACTGCTGCTAAAACCACACCTTTCTCCAATTGTTCAATAAACAACAAACAACATGTAACTCAGACAGACTTGCAGTTGTTAGAAGGTGGATTTTTCTCTTTTGATGGAGCTAGGCTAGCAGGTTCCCCCTGCTTCCAGTCTTTGTGCTAAGCTGGGCTAACCCCATCCTTATCTCTGTACATGACTCTGGAGGAGACAGAGAACAAGAGGATTTACCTAATGTTTTAAATAAAAGTTCTCAGCCGTTAATGTGACGATAGCTAACAGTGCTTGTCCTGAAGTATTTATCTGTGTGCACAAACCAAGTCTAGAAAAGTCTGTTGACTTTTTTCCATGAATAAATTTAGTTTTTCCCACATAGAATTGGATTGTCTGACTGGTTGGTTCCCTCAGAGTCAGAGTGCTGATTGGACTGGAGAGCTGAAGGTTTCTCTGAACCGACAAACCTGTAAAACCTTTTTTATCCAACTTTAGTCCAAGACAGTGAAGTGAAGAAAAAGGATGAATGAACCATCTGAGATCAGTCTATGATAAAAACAATCAAGGTTTGATGAAGAACCTGATGATTCTGCTGATGGTCAGATTTTATTTATCTCCAGTATACAAGATAGTGAGTCCAACAATAAATAAGCTTGAACAAATACTGAGAATCCTGCCCTAATACAGAATAATAAAGGTTGTGGCTCCCATGAGCAAATGGCACATCTCTAGACCAATCAGGTCATTCCATGGCAGAAAAGTGCTGTATAACGTCCAATAGAATCCCAGAGTCACTGTGAGGTCACTGTCCATCAGCAGAAATGTTTTTTTCCTCTCTGATCCACAACAGTCCAGAACTCTTTCAGAAACAGATATCCTGTAAAGAAACATATTTTCATGAGGAGTTTTGTTACTAAAACGATCAAACTGTAATCTTTATTGATCAAAAAAAAGTAATGGATAGTAACACTGACAAAATTAATGAAATAAATCTGATGAAATTGCACAGAGTCCTGGTGTGAACGTGCCGTGGAGACGTCCGACTCGTCCTCCTCCTGTAACGTCGACCGGACAGGATTTATTTACATCTCATTGGTGATGGTGTCGAGCTGGATGCTGTCAGTCTACAGCATGTTGCGTTCAGGTGCGACCAGTAAACCTGTGTGTTTGCTGCCATCTGGCTGTGATGGCAGTGGACAGGTGGACAACAGGTGTCTTCATCAGCTCGGTTCAGGGATGCTGATGTCACTGGAAAAAACAAAATGTCATTTTCAACACAAGTTTGGTGTTTTTTCAATGGAGTTTTGAATTGGTTCATAAGCAAAACATGGTCAAACCTTTTTTTTACCCAAAGGAGAACATCATCCTTGGTTAGGCGGTTTTGATAGCCATAAAAAAGCACCAATATTAGTTCCAAGTTTTTTACCTGATGGTACATTGCTTTTAGGAGACAGAATATGACTTGAAACCTTGTATCTCTAAAGTGTCATACTAGAATTTGTTATGTTTTTGTTTGGTGTATTATATTTATTTGAATTAAGTGTGAGATATAAATAAGATTTGATCCATTAAGATTCATCTTCTAAGCAAAGCTGAAACAAAAAATGCTGGTTCCAAGTATGAAGCTGGTAGCAACAAAACTGCTCATATTAGCACATTTACGTTGTTACATTTATTCATTTGTCGCTTTTAGATCCTTTTCCCTGTTTCATTTCATTTTAAAGTAGCCATATTTAAAATTTAAATCAGCCTTCTGAAGGGCATTTGTCATATATTTGATATTTTATATATAATAGAAAAAAATAGAAAAAATCTGGGTCACCTGGCTTCATGAATACACCTGATGACTGGAGAAAAAACGGTGTTTGAGCTAAAAGTTTGTAGTTGTGGATGTTATGGAGCCGCGGTTCCTTTAAAGTTCAGTAACACTGATACTTAGGAGATAGAAGGTTTTCACTCAGAAATCATGATAGTTATTGTAGATATAGTTATACTTTATTCCTCAGTGTTTGTCATAGAATGTTCTTTCATCTGTCAGTAAAGTAAAACAACCAGTAAAACAAAATGCAGTTTAACATTTAACCAGCAAATGGTATGAAGTGTATACAGATATAAAGATAAATGAATGTACAATATGACGTTTTACTGAGTGCAGCTATGATATAAACATTATGAACAATAACTAATACATAGTATTTATGATGGACAGAAAACATCAGTATCATGGTTCAGATTTTAGAGATGAATGAGAGCATCAGATTCACAGCTGCTCATGATTCTGATCACTCTGCTGAAAAATACAAATACATGAAATGAGGACGAGGGGCTTCACTTTGCTCCGTCAAAGCAGCTCAGCTGTGTTGAAAAAGACGTTTTGTTCAGGATGTCAGCAGTCGCTGGTTGCTGAAGTGTTTTACCTCCATTCTGTATCTCAAATGTTTCTTTAAACATTACATATACATCTGTTTCCTCCTCCTCCTCCTCCTCCTCTTCCTCCTCCTCCTCCTCTTCCTCCTCCTCCTCATCTTCCTCTTCCTCCTCCTCCGCTGCCACCACAGCAGACATTTTAAAACCTCTGACAAACCTCAAAGACAATGATTTAAAGATTTAAAGAGAATAAATGTTTTGACCTGAGCAGCTTCAGCTTCAGAGTATGAATGCATTTTACAAAAAAGTATTCCACTTGAGACTGTTTTTTATGTTTTTTATGTTTTTTTATTTCTATTGTTTTTTGTCATTGCAAAGAAAGTAGTATTTCCTTGTTGAAATATATAAATATATATGAAACGTATAAAGCAGGAATGTATATGAAATGTAAGATTTGACCAGTAGAGGGCTGTTTGTAGGAAAAAGAGGTGTAGCAGATTTATAGTGCCACTTTAGAAATATTCCTCTATTTTTGAGTCTATTTTAGGGCTTTATACAAACGACGGGAGCTTCCCTGTTTATATGCAAGTTTCTATGAGTGATAGTGACTTTAAGCTGAGGGCTGTTAGCATCAAACCTTCTGTTTAGATAAAAACAACATGTAGTGTTGCTTCGTGTCATCACAGCAAAGATTTCCATGTTTGTTGTAAAGAGAAAAGATTCTTTTTGAAATGCAATAAAAGCTATTATTGAGTAAAAAGAGCAAAACTCTAAATATTGATATCAGTGTCCTCTTTATGAAAATTGTTCCTTTTTATTTTCACTTGGTGCAGAATTCATTCAGACCTTAATGTTTACCTTCATCACTGCTGCTGCTTCTGATTTATGTTCTTGTGAGCTGAGTGATCGGAGAATGGACCTTCAGTCGTTGTTGTTACAATAATCAAAAGTCACGATGGCATCCTGCTGAAACTGACCACCTCTTTCTTCTTCTGTGTTTCTCTCTTCTTCCTGCTCTGTTCTGTCTCCTAACATCAACCCAGCCATCGGCTACTAACCCTCTGACCTCTGACCTCCTCCTCACCAGCGATGACCCTGATTTATGTATTAAAACTACACACACACACACACTCACATGAGGACAGTGCACTGAATCACTGCAAAACAATAAGGAAGGTCTGAATTTGCACTCACCAACCAACCACTGCAACCACAGTTCAGACTGGGTACCTTTGGACCTTTTCCATTCCAGGTGTTAATGTGTGTACGGACATTCCAAAATATGCAGGTATAAAGTTGCAGGTATTACAGTATTTTTAGTCCTCTAATATCATCTTTCACAAACTAATTAGATGATAATGAGCCTTAGTGCTGCGTTTATCTTATTATTAGATTCGATTGGCTTCTGTCAGAGTGTACACAAACCCACTCACTGCTTTAACCACACCCTCAATTCAATTCAATTCAGTTTTATTTATATAGCGCCATATCATAACAAAGTTATCTCAGGGCACTTTTTCGAGTAGAGCAGGTCTAGACCGAATCTTTATATTTACAGAGACCCAACAGTTCCCACCATGAGCAAGCACTAGGCGACAGTGGCAAGGAAAACCTCCTTTTTAACTGCCCCCCCCCCCCCCCCAACCCAAGGGCAGGAGGAAAGAGGACATACAGCAGCACAGTACAGTTCCACACAGAGATGCAAAGCAATAGTTGTGGTAATGGTATTGATGATAACACCAACAGAAATAATACTAAGAGCAATATTATAATAGCAATACTAATAATAAGAACAATAACAGCAATAGCAGCAGTGGGTGCAGAGCAGGAGCACGGGGGCAGCAGGTGCAACCATAGATCCAGACTCTACAGCTTCGGAGACAGAAACACCTGCAGAAAGCAACAGAAGGAGAGAGAGAGAGAGAGAAAGCACACAACTACGGGAAGAAGTTGAATTAGTAACAAGCATTGATGGGATATGAGGGCGTACAGATGGAGAGGAAGAGGAGGAGAGAGGAGCTCAGTGCATCATGGGAAGTCTCCCAGCAGTCTAGGCCTATATCAGCATAACTAAGGGGTGGCTCAGGGGTCACCTGAGTCAGCCCTACTATAAGCTTTATCAAAGAGGAAAGTCTTAAGCCTACTCTTAAATGTGAAGAATCTGGCTTGATCAATAAATATAATTGGGTATCATCTGCATAACAATGAAAATTTATGGAGTGCTTCCTAATAATATTGCCTAAAGGAAGCATATATAAGGTGAATAGAATTGGTCCAAGCACAGAACCTTGTGGAACTCCATGACTAACTTTGGTGTGCATAGAGGATTCATCATTAACATGTACAAACTGATATCGATCTGATAAATAGGATTTAACCCAGCTTAGTGCGGTGCCTTTAATGCCAATTAAATGTCCATAATCCACAGAAACCTCTTTTATCAGACCATTATTTAATAACTTTTGAATTCCTATTACTGGACTACACGCCATTAGGCAAACATTCCTACACTAGATGTCTGTCTGATAGTGCTGTAGCTAAATTTAAGGAAGTGATTCCATCGGCATTTAATTCAATGCCATGTCTCAATATAACAGATGACTCCTATGCTAACTTTAGTAACTCCCAAATTGATCATCTTGTTGATAGTGCTGCAGGCTCACTGCGAATGACACTCAACTCTATTGCCCCTCTGAAAAAGAAAATAATAAAACAGAGGAGATTAGCTCCATGGTATAACCCCCAAACCCGCAAATGCAAACATCGCAAAAACTTGAAAGGAAATGGCGTTCCACCAATCTGGAAGAATCACGTTCAGCCTGGCAAGATAGTCTTAAAATCTATAGGAAGGCCCTCCCCAATGCTAGAGCAGCCTACTACTCATCATTGATAGAGGAAAATAAGAACAACCCCAGGTTTCTGTTCAGCACTGTAGCCAGACTGACAGAGAGTCACAGCTCTGTTGAACCATGTGTTCCTATAGACCTCAGAGCTTCTTTAATGATAAAATTCAGCACCTCCTGCCCTCAGCCAATACTGACTTATCTTCAAACACAGGAATCTTAGAAACAACTTTAGTGAAGTGAAGAAACAGAGATCAACTTCCTGTTTAGAAAAACACGATGATGATCTGCAGTTTACAGAATCCTCCAGCAGGAGGAGACATTTCTTTACAATAAACTCTGCAGGTTATTAATGAATGAATCAAATTGACTCATTCTTCATAAATAATCTGCTTCTGATGTTCAGTGAAACATGAAATTAAAATGAAGCGGATGAAATGTTTTATTCTGGGTGATGATGGAGATCATCAGATCTGAAGAGGAGGAGGAAAAAGGAAATGTAGGAGGAGAAAAGGAGGAAGAGGGAGAAGAAAGGAGGCGGACGAGGAGGAGAAAGAACAACAAAAAGAGGAGGAAGAGGAGCAGCATCTCTCTTCACTCTGTCAGACACTGAGGAGGTTTGTGGAGGTTCAGATGCTCAGACTGACTGTAGTTTGAATCATCGACTCTGATCCTCCTCCTCTCAGACAGGAGGAGGAGGAGGAGGAGGAGGATGTGCTGCTGCTGCTCTTCAGTCTCAGATTCAATAACGAGAAGAAACAAACCAGAAGTCAAACAGGATCCACAGATGTGATTTTTATCTGCTTCAGCTGTTGGAGAATGTGAAGCTTCATGTTGGACGCTGAGATCCGGTGAGTTTGAATGTTGCTGTTAAATAACAGCTGATTCATTCGTTCGTCTAACTGATTCACTCTATTGTTGTTTGTTTGTGGTGCCACAGGACAATAAATTCCATGATTCAATAGTTGAACTAGAAAATACATAATAATAATGGAGAGAGAGATCATTTAAAATCCAACTGGGCCAGTGAGTCATTGAAACAGAAATAACTCAAGCTGTTGGTTTATGACACATTTTTTATTTCATTCAAGCATGAAGAAGAGGAGTTTTTTATAAAAAGATGAAAACAGAAAAGCTTCAGTTTGAGATGGAAATGGAGTCTGGAAACAGCAGCTGGCATTTTTAACTGCTGATTTCTGTAAAAGACAGACAGTTTCAGCTTTTTAAGAAATAGACCACTAAGCAGCAGAAGATGGAGTCCGGAAGCAGTCTGACTTTTTAACAAAGACTAAATGAAGTACAGCTGTTCCAACAGACAGGAGCTGAGGTTCGGAAGCAGCGCTGCATGAGTTTCTTAAAGTTTGGAAGCAGCAGCTTGTGGTCTAATTAACAAAGGAGCATGTGTGGAAGAGCTTCAGCTGTCTAACAAACAGAGGATGAAGTTTGGAAGCAGTCTTTGCACGCTGAACGTCGGCGGGCGCAGGTTTTCCTTCTCGGCAGAGCTGATGAAGCGCCTCCCTCTCAGCAGACTCAGCCGGCTGCATCGCTGCGTGTCGGAGAGCGAGCTGCTGGAGCTCTGCGACGACTATGACCGTGACAGGAACGAGTTTTTCTTTGACCGGCACTCGGAGGCCTTCAGCTTCATCATGCTATACGTGCAGCACGGGAAACTGCGCTTCGTGCCACACATGTGCGAGCTGTCCTTCTATAATGAGATGCTGTACTGGGGCCTGGAGAGTGCCGACCTGCAGCCGTGCTGCCAACGACGCCTTGATGAACGCATGTCCGACTGCTTCGTCCACTTCTTCCCTGAGGAGGAGCCGCGGGGCCCCGAGGAACCCCAGAGCCGCTGGCTGGAGAGGATGAGGAGGACGTTCGAGGAGCCCACGTCTTCGCTGGCGGCGCAGATCCTCGCCTCAGTGTCGATGCTGTTCGTGGTCATCTCCATGGTGATGCTCTGTGCCAGCACTTTACCAGACTGGAAGACCACCGAGACCCTGGACCAGCACAGGTAGGACGCGTCCGAGACCACCTGAAGACATAGACTATGCATACATACATACTGTATACACACACACACACACACATATATATGATTGTATGACCATTCTCTGATTGGTCCTCTCTCTCCCCCCTCTCTCTGATTGGCTGTCCCCCCTGCAGGATCATCGAGGCAGTGTGTATCGGTTGGTTCACGGCAGAGTGTGTCGTCCGTTTCCTCGTGTCTCGGGATAAATGTGAGTTTGTCCGTCGTCCTCTGAACATCATTGACCTGCTGGCCATCACGCCATACTACGTCTCCGTTACCGTGACGATCCTGACGGGGGAGAACTCCCAGCTGCAGCGGGCCGGGGTCACGCTACGCGTCCTGCGCATTATGCGGATCTTCTGGGTGATCAAGCTGGCGCGTCACTTCCTAGGTCTGCAGACGCTTGGCCTGACACTGCGCCGCTGCTACCGCGAGATGATGATGCTGCTGGTCTTCATCTGCGTTGCCATGGCGATCTTCAGCGCGCTGGCCCAGCTGCTGGAGCACGGCCTGGACCTGGAGACCGGAAACCAGGACTACGCCAGCATCCCGGCCGCCTGCTGGTGGGTCATCATTTCCATGACGACGGTGGGATATGGGGACATGTACCCGGTGACGGTGGCGGGCCGTATGCTCGGCGGCCTCTGTGTGGTGAGCGGCATCGTGCTGCTGGCGCTGCCCATCACCTTCATCTACCACAGCTTCGTCCAGTGCTACCATGAGCTCAAGGTGCGCTCCGCCCGCTGCACCCACAGCCTGTCCGCCGAGTTCATCAACTGACCATTGAGCAACGCCGCTGCTGAGGAGAGGGGAGCAACACAAAGTTCACTGACTGATCGCAACTCTGCAGCGGATTGCCGCCCAGGAAGGAAATGATGTCATATAACCACCAAAAACTACAAAACGTCACATCATGTCCTACAAAAACTTTTCACAACTTTACCAAAACTTTCTGTTTTCCTCACCTGTTCAGGTTTGTCTCAGTTTTTAGGAGTTTATTTAATGTGTTTCACAGAAACAATGTTGTGCACATAGTGAGTGAGTTTGTCAGGGAATAATTTACTCACACAGCTGTGACTCATCCTTTTAAAGTCACGTAAATATTCATTTATTGGAAACTTTATTCTCTGTGTTGGTTGAATTGTCTGTAATTGACAAAAAGAAAAGAAATGAATGAAACTGATTGAAAGTGGATAAACTGAACACTGTGAACACAAGTTTTCCCTTCAACTATCATTAAATTACATCAACCTGTCTGACACATTTCGGTTTCTTCATTAGTAAATCAGAGAGCTGAAAAAGCACGATTTGTTCTGCAGATCTTGCTTCGAGCTTTCGTCACATCAGAGCCTCAGTTTGCTTTTATAATAATGATATACATTTTATAATAATGTTGCAAAGATTTCAGTCTTTAAAAGAAACTGAACCTGTAATAGTGAAACTTAATCACTTGTTGTCAAATTCAGATCCGAACATGTGGGAGACTCAGGATAATCAATATAGCCTGGATGGAATCGATCAGAACTATGAGGTTATGTTCATGCATGTATGGATAGATGTATTAATAGATGTGATACGGTGCCTCCACTCAGCCAGTGGTCACTCGCGGTACTGCACCTAAATAGACCTCCATTATAAAAGAGACGTGTGAAACAGCTCAGTTATTACTCTTTGTGTTGTGCATTTTTAATCAACAATTTTATATGTTTTTATATTTGTAAAACTTTCACAGAGTCTAGAAAAAAGATGTTAAAGTCTGTGATGTCTCAGTGTAACTGAGCATGTGCAGTGGGACACGAGCGCTCAGTGGGTCTGATGTCCAGCTCATTAATAGATCCGGGTCACATTCTGTCATTCATGGGATCATTTGACTTGAAGGTGAACGATTTCTATAAATTCATGTATTCAGTTGATTTTAAGATTCAAATCTTTCTGGTTGTTATTTGCCCGTGATTCTGTGGATCTTCATGATCTTCCAGACAATGAATCCAACCCCCCCAACCCCACCCCTCTGGACCAACATCTGCAGCTGTTTGAATCTGTAATGAACTCCTGTGGGACCCTCCTCTCCCCTCTCTGGACCATCAGGGGTTAAACCAGCAGTCTGTGGTGTAACTGGATCTGTTGGGACCGGCTGAACACTGTCCACGGTTTCCATGGCAACAGCATACTCAGAGACAGGAAGTTGAAGTGTTGGAAACATTTGGTTTTGAATGTCAGGACAGCGGAGCTGCTGAAGTGTGAATTATCTCACTGAAGACTCTTCTTCTTCTTCTTCTTCTCCTTCTTCTTCTTCTTCTTCTCCTTCTCCTTCTTCTTTGGTGTGAAATACTGCAGGGTTTAAACCAAAGCACAACTACGTGGACTCTCCCTTTAACCAGTGACACAATCTTTTCCTTGTTTTCTTTCCTTCCCACATCATTCTTATTTTCTTTGTGGCACCCAGATGAATTCTTCATTAAAGGACTAGGTGGTGTATTTCTCAGAGTTTGAACTCACTCCTAACTGACTTTAAGGACACACCTGAGAGATCCGCTCATGTAGAAATGCAGGTTAGTAGTAGATTTAAAAAGTCTCTGAGGTAAAAACACAGCCAGAAAACAAACTGTCTCTAAATATAAAAAAAAATAACTTTCTAAATATCCTTTTCAGTGTCAAAAAGGCCACTTGTAAAAACCTGTTAAATATCTCACCATTAATGAAAAGTCCAAACCCCTGAATTCCTTATAATAATGAGGCCTGGGAGGTCTGAAGCGCACTAACTTTTCTACAGGATGCTGGTTTTTAGATGAAAGTGATTTCTGTGGCCTGATGATGTGACAGCTGTGAAACACAGTAAAGACCTTCCTGATGTGATGAGATGAAGGTGAAACATACTGTGTAGGAGAGGACAGAAACATTTCTGAGAGCTGATGGACAGACATAATGATCACATGTATTATAGATGAAAGATGATCATGTCTGATCGCTGAAACTAGAAAACATGAAGCAGAACAAGTTGGATGCTTTTAATTTTCATTTAGAAAATAAGAGCTGAAGGACTAAAGTGACTCGATAAGAAGGAGACGCTCACTGAACACTCTTATTAGTACTATTATTATTAATAATAATGTTATTATTAATAATAAATAATTATTGTATTATTACTATTGTTAGTATTTGTACTGATGGAGGTATTTTGACGGAGGATAGTATTTGTACAGATGGAGGTATTTTGACGGAGGACGTGGTGATGGCGGTGTGATATAGGTTTGTGGAGGTAATTAGACGATGGGTTCAGTTTTCAGTCTCAGTCCATTAACACCATCTTTAAGAGATTTAAGGTGGAGCAGATGTGTTTTAAACCATTATAAAATGTAACCTGATATGAGAGGTTGTAAAAGGAGATTATGATTTTACAGAGAACTCACTGATTCAACTCTTCACATCCTAATATTTTAAATGTTGTGATTTTAGCTCTAAAGCCTCTTGTGGTAGTTTTTTGAACTTCTGGTCAGGCAGATCATGGACGCACTCCAGCAGGTCCTTCCGCCGCTCTGACATCATCACGCAGCACAGTGTCGTCAGCAGGAGGTGCTGGGAGTCGAGCAGCAAGTTAGCGGCGTGTCCCCACTACCAGGTTAAATATCGGTGTGTGCAGGTGTGTTCAGGTGTGTTACCTGAGGCAGAGATGTACTACCGACTGAACGGAGTGACGCAGCAGCTCACCAGAGCTTCCACCGCCGCTTACAGGCCGCAGGTGAGACCCGAACACCATGTGACCTTGCTAATGCTAATGCTAATGCTAAGCAGAAACAACAGGGTCGTGACTGTGTGGAGGAATGTGGTGAGCAGTTATCGATCATGTAATCTATAGATCACATAAGAGAGGTTTAAATCTGATCTGAGGCCTGTCAGCGCTGAGTTTATTTACCTGCTAAAGTCTGATCAGCTGATCAGTTCACTGATCGATAGTGATGGGTCGTACAGTGCCGATGCTTCGGAGCGTGTGTCGAGAAATCCCGGAAGTGTTTAGTGAAGCGCGTATCGACGCTTGTGTCGTTTAGGGCGAGTGGCGTCACTGATGACGTTCGAAGCCTCACTGGTTCAGGAAGTGGTTCGAGTATTTGCGCGATTTATGAACATATATATATATACCGCAATGGATCCACTCACACTTCATGGGTTAGTGTTGTTTCTGAATAAAAATGAATACAGTCCTTAAGTTACACAAGCACATTCACTGCCCCTTACCTTGTTAAAACACTGCAACAGTTTGAAAACAATTGTTCCCCTGTCATTATGAGTTATTCAAATGTTGACAAAATTATTTATTGATAAACATTTGACAAGTAATATTAGATTCCATTGTATTGTCATGTTACATACCCATAATACACTAAACAAAAA
>VMKM01004328.1:0-18639 GCA_008360985.2 Macquaria ambigua | reverse complement strand
CTGTCTGACTGCCTGCCTGTCTGTCTGCCTGCCTGCCTCCTCTGGACGATAATTTTAACGTCATCTTCGCTTCAGTGGAGCAAAACCTCAGCTACTCCCATTTTACACACACACACACACAAATATTATGTATTGCTTAAGAAGACATGACTGCAGGCCCCATTGAGGGGGATGTGGGAAGGGCAAATCCTGCATCATTCCAGTCCCTAAGAAACCACACCCTGGTGAGCTGAATGACTTCAGACCGGTTGCCCTGACGTCGCACGTGATGAAGACCATGGAACGGCTGCTGCTCCATCACCTGAGGCCACAGACCCACCACGCTCTTGACCCTCTGTAGTTTGCTTACCGGGAGAAGACGGGTGTGGAGGATGCTATCATCTTTTTGCTCCACCGATCTCTCTCTCACCTGGACAGAGGCAGGGGTGCTGTGAGGATTACATTTTTGGACTTCTCCAGCGCCTTTAACACCATCCAGCCACTGCTCCTCAGGGACAAACTGACAGAGATGGGAGTAGGATCACACCTGGTGGCATGGATCACAGACTACCTGACTGGCAGACCTCAGTATGTGAGGCTGGGGGACTGTAGGTCTGACACTGGCCAGCAGCACAGGAGCACCGCAGGGAACTGTGCTCTCTCCGGTCCTGTTCACCCTGTACACGTCCGACTTTCAGTACAAGTCAGAGCTCTGCCATGTACAGAAGTTCGCGGACGACACAGCCATAGTGGGTTGTATCAGGAGTGGACAGGAGGATGAGTACAGAGAACTGATCAAGGACTTCGTCACATGGTGTGACTCGAGCCACCTGCTCCTCAACACCACCAAGACCAGGGAGATGGTGGTGGACTTTAGGAGACCCAGGCCGCACCCAGAGCCGGTCATCATCAAAGGGGACTGTGTGGAGGTGGTACACACATACAAATACCTGGGAGTGCAGCTGGATGATAAACTGGACTGGACTGCCAACACAGACGCTCTGTGCAGGAAAGGACAGAACCGCCTGTACGTCCTCAGAAGGCTGGCGTCCTTCAACATCTGCAAGAAGCTGCTACAGATCTTCTACCAGTCTGTGGTAGCGAGCGCCCTCCTGTACGCAGTAGTGTGCTGGGGGGGCAGCCTCAAGAAGAAGGACGCAGTGCGCCTGGACAAACTGGTCAGGAAGGCAGGCTCTGTCGTTGGCTCAGAGCTGGACAGCCTGACATCTGTGGCAGAGCGACGGATGCTGAACAGGCTCCTGTCCATCATAGACAATCCAAATCATCCACTGCACAGCACCATCTCCAGGCAGAGGAGCAGCTTCAGTGACAGACTACAACACCTCTCGGGGGGATCGATAACACAAAACAAGCTCCGGACTCACTACACACTCACACCACGCACCTTGGACACATGCACTTTATCACACACACACACACACACACACCTTGGACACATGCACTTTATCACACACACACACACATCTACATGTGGACTCAAGTGTGTACAAACTGACTGCTGCACAACTGTATGTCACACACTGCCATTTTGCACAACTGCACCTTTGAACAAGAACTGCCAGATGCTAATTTTTTTTTTATTTCATATTTTTTAATTTTATATTGTTATTTTATATTGTATTTTTACCTTCTATTTTATTATAGTTTCTTTTTGCATTTTTACTGTATTTACTTGCATGCCCTTATGTTTCCACCTTTCAAGCTGCTGGAAATGTGAATTTCTCTTGGAGATCAATAAAGTATCTATCTATCTATAAGACACACACACACACACACACACACACACACAGCGTTGGTGTGTGATAATGTGTCAGACTGATCCATTGAGCAGAATGAAAAGTCAGTTTGTGGAGTCTCTGCAGCTCAGCAGGGTGAACTGAACACATATTTTCAGACCGACCATCTCGTTTTCTCTTCATTCTTCAGTGTGTCACGATGTTCATGTTAGCTGTTTCATGTTTGAAGGGGGGGTCAATATAATATGTCAATTTAAGAGTTGTTATTTCTTTAAGTCAGTTTACAACAACCTGCACAGCTGCATCTATTCTGCCACGGCGAGGTGATCTTGCCTACTGAGCTCTGATTGGATGAAACAGCCGTCACTGAGCACAACACTGGATGTGTTTGAGATGTGGGCGGCGAGTCAGAGGTCTGGAAGTGAGGATGTTTTTTAGGGTTAAGATTAGAATCAGGTTCAGGTTAGATCAGGGGTCAGATCCTGTAAGTCCAATTGCAGCAGGCCAGCAGGCACCTGGAGGCCACACAAAGAGGTACAAAGCAGTCCAGCTCGTCCTAACTGGATATGAAGGGGTGGTGAGCTGTCACTCTGTCAGAGAGATGCGGCTGTGTGGTGCTACAAAGGTTCATCCAAGTTCAGGAACAGACAAGACACAGCAGAGCGCTGGAGACCGACCACAGTGGAGCCTACAGGTACGGCAGGGTGTAGCCAGTAACATGGCAGCTTATCTGCACGACATGTTTAATGTTCAATCATCAGAATCTGAACATCTCCATAATGTAACTTCCCTCACAGAACAGAGTGAAGCTTTTGTCAGATAACAGAATTAACTAAACTAAATCATGACCCGAGTCTGCACAGAAAACAGGGCTGAGTGACGGCTGCTGAATCCACCGTCAGATGTTCAGAGAGAAGCTACGCTGCAGGAGCAGAGCTTTTATATCACACATCTTCTAGTTCCAACTGTAAAACACATATTTAGGAAGTTACCAGTGGATTACCACAACAGACTGAGTTTTATGCAACTCTTAAGTACACTTTGTCTTGTCACCCAATAAATAAATAAATCAACTTAAAAGAAAACTCCACAGATTCATCTTCACACTCCTGTAACTCTGTCGGACTCACGACGTTCAAAAGAAAAAGGATCCAAATCAAAGCTGCAAGTGAAGGATCCACCTCTCAAGACCCTCAAACAGGAGGAGGACACCCACGCTGACACAAACACTTCTACACATGACGGAGGTGTGTTAGCTGTCAAAAACATCTCTGCTAAAAATCATCTTCATTAGAAACTAAATCTGCATGAGAGAGACACATTTTGGAAGAGATCTAGTGTCACAGAGCTCGTGGCCATGAAAGTCCAGTAGTGCTGACTGAGGTGTTTCGATGAGTTCATGACGTGAAATCTTACACGTCATATTTCATCAAAGGAAAAACGTTCTTACTGTCAGCAGCCACGCAGGAGTTAATCCCTTCAGTTTTGTCTCTTTCAAAGTATCAGACTGTTTGAAACTGAAGATTGTTCTGAAGTGAACAGCTGATTTATGATGGATTATATAAACATGTAGACTTTAGGTTCGTCTACAAAACATCACTACAAAAAGCATTTTATCAGAAATCTGAAGCCGTCAGATATGAGAGCTGATCACAGAACAGAAACAAACTGCATGCAAAGCAGACTGAGGTCGGATCACGTTCCCACCACAAACCGCTCCAGAATTCATTTGTGATTCGCTTGTAGATTCTGCTTCTTCTTCTCTCAGAGTTAAACACTGTGAGCTCACTGAATTCAAAAACTGCAGTCAAGGTCTCTCTCTTCAGCTAAAAATATTCCTTCTATTTGATTTGACTGAGTGAAAATGAAAAACAATAAGAGAACTGACATAATGTGGTTTCTCAGCTCATTTCCTTTAGAAAAAATCCAGGAGAGGTCATGCCTCCTTTTTTATTAAATCACGACTTATTGCTCACAGCTGCAGGAAATATTTCAGTGACAACGAGCAGAAAACACAGGATGAGTGAAAATGCAGGCTAACAGGAAAATGTCAGTACTGGAAGACGGCGAAGACGACAGTAAAAGTATGAAAAGTAAAGAGTAAATAAATGACCCAGTGTTTGAGAAACCCAACAGCTTCCTGCACTCAGAGACAGAACTTACTTTTTCCTGGAGTCGTATCGGCCCGTGATTCCCAGGCTCTGTGAGGGAGACACACAGGAGAGAAATGATCAATAAATATGCAGGACCATGCAGAGCAATATCACACCAGCTCTATTCCTCTCCACACTAATGTCTCTACTGAGGAAAACACATTAATGTCACGCCCAAAACCTGTCTCTGTCCACAGGAACACAGGTTTTATAGAGGGAGTTTAGAAGGCGTCTGTTGGCAGGAAATTGATAAATCAGATATCACAGATTCAGGAGCAGTGTTCATTCATTCACACTGGAAGACACTGCAGACACATGATGATGCATTACATCACTTTATCAGATCAACTATTTACAGTCTACAATTTACAGAAGAAATTAACTGTATGTTGTTGCTTTTTATATATATTTATAAGTGCATCTATTTTTTATTTTGACCTGTCCTCCTTCAGCTCAGTCGTCCTTGTTTTTAGAAAGGAAAGGTCGACTGGACTGCAATGATCAATTCAATAAATTGACCTTTATCTTAGGACGACAGTACAATATGAAGAATATGTAACATACTGGAAACAATGGATGATAAATATGAGCCTATAATGACTGTGTTGCTGTACAACCATTGTACAGTAGGGTACCTGGGCCCTATTTTTTTTACATATTTTGGGGTCTAAATGACTAATGGGTACAAAAAGTTTTGGAGTTGGTCCAGTAGGTCGCCTCAGCCGGCTGCAGCAAAACAGCCTGCAACGTAATCCTTGTGGGCAGCTGCACCCGTCAAAGACCGTTTTGTTAAAGAGTAAGATCCTTTGTGTTTAACCAGAAACAGAAAGTCTCGCTCTGAAATCTCGCGAGAGGTTGAGTTGTTGCAGGAAGACGAGGTTGAACCGTCGTCAGAGTTCTTCTTACTCTTTAACAAACGGTCTGTCTCTGTAGGGATCCTTTCCATCATGTTGTCAGACACTTAGAACAACAGTCTGAACCAGAGTCAGTGACACACTTTTAGTGGACGCACTTTGACTGTTTCACAGCTGCCGGCTGAGGCGATCTACTGGACCAATTCCAAACCTTTTGTACCCATTAGTCATTTAGACCCCAAAATATGTAAAATAGAGCCCAGGTTTAAAGTACCGGAGTTTCCCTTTAAATTTGCAATACATTTGCATGTGATGTGTCTGGACCTTGGAACTGAAGTGGGTTTGATCAGCGATGAGTGAAGGATGCTGGTTGCAGCGGGGAGAGGAGGGGTTGGTTTGATTTGACGGAGTAATGTCAGCGTTTGGGCAGTGTGGGGTGAAAATACTCCGTTGCCTTGACAACTGAAGACAACGCTGTGAGGGAAAATTGCCGTCTGTACACGAGCGCTCACGCTGGCCCTCTGAGGTCTGCCCCCCTCACCTCAGGGACCCTGAAGGCCTGAAGATGCACGAACAATGCTCCACCCTGCAGCGATCCTCCACATCTGTCTCTCAACATACAGTCTCCTGTGACGAGATCTCTGCAGGTCGCCGCCATGTTGTCAGATCTCATTCCTCCTGCTTCTTCTTCCCCCGTCTTACATGATACTTTTAGGATCATGAGAATAGTTATTTTGAAGTATTGTCAGGTCGAGTCCTCCAAATGAACAGTCAACACATATTTTCTGATCTGACTTTCCGCAGGACAACATTGTTTGTAAATGCCTTCTGAAACTGTTTGTGTGTTTTCTGATCGGACACGACTATGGTTAAGGTTTGGTGAGGTTTAGGCACAAAGACAACTTGGTTAAGGTTAGGGAAACATTGTGGTGGGGGGATTAAGTTTAAAGGATGTTCGTCGTCACGTTAACTGTTGGTAGGAAACAGGAAACAAACAGCGACCTACCGTGTTAAAAAAACATTTTATTGACCCATCCATCCACACTGACCTCCTCCCTAAGAGGATGCTAACAACGATGTCGCACTACTTCCACCTTTGTTCTCGAAAGACAGGAGTCCTAATTTAATGACCACTTGAGGTCCTTTATCAGAAAAACATAAGCAGAGGCCATTTTAAGAATCTGAACATGCTGACAGTCTCTATTTAGATGACAAGTGCACACTTCTTCTTCTTCTCTGAGTGGCACTACAGCAACATGGTAAGTTTAAATGGTCAGAGCTCATTTGATTCGTCAGTCTGACTCATTTGAACTTTTGTACCATTCATCAGGCTTCAACGCTCCGAGACAGGAAATAAAAATCAGCATGCCTGTCTGTCACTGTGTGTATTGTAATGCAGATCCTGATTCAGATTCAAATTACTCAACATTTTCCATTATTGCACTGAGTGTGCAGCTTAGCTGGAGGCAGGTGCACTCTGACAGCAGGAGAGAAACAGCTCTAAGTGACTGTAGACGGGAGGAAGGTTATTAGTGGAAATGTTCACTTAAATCTTTGACTTGATGCGGGTCCGTTCTGTTCTGCTGTTTCTGGATCGTGATGAGAGCAGCAGCGGGAAGTTTCGGTGGTGTCGTTCTCTGCTGAGGACGGATGCTTCGCCCCCCGCCGGCCCCAAGATGAGATTATCGCTCAGCACACAGCGAGAAATGTGTTGACTGTTCGCTGCTGCCAGCGAGCGGCTACACACTCTCAGATCCACCACGCAGCAGGACTCCAACGCCCAACAAAACCACTTACAAATCAGAAACCTATGTGTGCAAGACCAAAACACACACAACTCCCAAAGATGCACTTAAAGAACATCATGAACATAAAGATACAAATAACAGGAGACACAGTCGTGACAGAAGAGACTCACGGACTCAGGAACCATCCTGCCTGTTAGGAAACAAGCTGATGGCAGAACCAAGAACCTACTCTAAAGGACAGAGACTGAAGGTGTAGGTAGGTGTAGGTGCCAGCAGCCCCCTGATGCTCTTTACCAATCAGAAAACAAACTGCTGGATGAAGAAAACTTCTCTTAGGTCTTTAGCAATATTGGGGTAAAAAAAGGTAACGTGTCCTGAGGGCAGCGCAGAGGAACCTTTATCCTCAGCTCTGCACCGGGCTCAGCTGGACCAGCAGTAAGTTTTAGTTAAGTTAAAGTCAACACTAACTGCCAACAAGTTCATTTCACTCTAAACTCTCCACTTACACTCAGTGGCCACTTTATCAGGTACACCTGTGCAATCTAATGTAATCCAACACAACAGCTCTGCCATAAATTCTACCTTCACAAAGCTTTTTGTTGACATTGTTGGAAATGTTTAAATTCAGTTATATGTTTATTACTGAGCTCATAATTAAAGGTGCTGTTGTTCTGGACTACATTATATTCAGAGGTGTTTCTAATGCTTTGTCAGAATATTAGAAACAGCTCTGAATCATAAAAGAACTGTCTTGTATTAGATCTACAGGTGTACCTAATAAAGTTTTCTTTATTATGTAAATCAAAGTGTCTTTTATCCAGATACGAGACGAGAAAATGTAAAATATGTGTAAAATAACATGTAAAACCCAAACTAATACTAACCAAACTAAGCAGCGTTTGAACTCACGCATGCTAGCATGCTAATGTTAGCATAGTCACATTTACATGTTAACCTAACAAAATGGAGGCATGTGTGGTGAGTTTATAAAAATAATACAAAGCTCAATAAAAGATGAATAAATCAAAATGAATCCCAAAAGTAAAGACATGAAAGGTCTCTTCTAACTCAGAGAAACGACTGCACTCTCGACACGTCTCCTGGATTAATTACTGAACACTTTATAATTGCTTCACTGGAGTCAAGTTTTCCCGGTAAAACGTTCTCGTACGTATGAAATTCACTGGCGAGCCAGAGTTTTGTACTGCTGTGAAACCGAGCTCGGCCACGTTTTCTGGTTTAAAGAGTATTTACCCCGAATAAGAACACGTCAGTCGCCTGCAGGTTGTGAAGAGTGAGACCAGCTTGTCTGTGAGGATTTAAACTACCATCACCATGAAGCTGTGTCCAGCCTGGACCCACAGCGAGGTCACCACCTGGGTCCATGTCTTTATTTAGTCTCTGCCGTCCTCTCACTCCATCTGTCTCTGCTGAAGCTTCACCTTCACCTCCACTGCTTCTTCCTCTTTCTAAGAACTCTGAATCAATCCAAAGTACATTTCAATTTCCTGCAGGATGTTTGGCTCCAGGGACGGCCCTTCAGCCAGTTGGTTTATTCTTTTACTCCACACTGATAAAGCCACATGAGGGACACTTGTTCTCTACAGACTCGCCCACCTGATGCCTCAACATGTCCGCCATCATGTTCACACCTGATCATGTACAGCTCCATCACTTGTGTTAAACAAAAGGACTTTGATTAGATAATGTGAAGAAAGAACTGTGTTTTTCTGATTTTTCAGACGTTCTCCAGATGTTTTTCACAAACGACTCTGACAGGAGGAGCTTCTGTGACGGGCGGCACTCTTTCAAATACAGACGACTGAATGTTTAGTGATAATTAACAGGTGGGGTTTGATGGCATTTTACCAAATCCCTTTCGAACGTCTTTTTAAATCCAGTTAAGTTCAGCTTTTAACATTTGCAGGTAACTAAACTTTTAAAAAAGAAAAATGAAGGTGCAGTTTAGATCTGTTTGAACTTTTGTTGGCTGAAACGTCAGAAACATTAGTTTTAAATGTCAGCCTTATTAAGTACGGCCTCAAACCCTCCCAGCATATCGAAACAACACCAGCAGTGGAAGAAGTACTCAGATCTTTTACAATACCAGTCAAACTTTACTTACATACTTTTTGATATTTTTAGTCTATATTTTCGGCCCTTACCGTTAACCTTGTGTATATTTTTGCATTGTGTATATTTGGATTTTTGATATCTGTTTATTGATATTTTCTGAGTCGCAGTATAAAGTAGCATAAAACTAAAATACTCAATACATTTCATTTAATGTAATATAGTTATAATTGACCAGGAAAATTACATTTCGGTCAGTGTTATATTATGAAGTTTAAGGACAATGATACTGGTTCATTGATAAAAGACACTACGTTCCCGCTAATTTCCTGTGCAAATTTGCGGCATAAAAAATTACATTCAAAGGATGAGATTTTTTTGAGTCAGTTGTAATTAATTTACTGTTTTAATTTAAAATTTTAAAATCTCTTTTATTCGTTCTCTTTCAGAAATCCTTTCCACTTTGTTTAAATTTTCCAAATGTTTTAGTCTTTTTTGGTGCATTTTTAATCTTTTGTGAAGCGCACTGTATTTCAGTTCATCTATGAAATGTGCTTCATAAATAAAGCTGGGTTACTCTTCGTCAGCAGAGGGGTGCTGCTGGTGAAGAGTTTCAGATGATCGGCCTGAGAACAAAGACACGGAGCCTCTCGTCAGCGCTGACCTGACGCTGAATCAAACCTTCATCCCGCCGCCGTCTCACTTCCTCTTTCGCTCCGCTGGTATTTCTGTGAATGTCAACACGTCCACGTTCATCTCCAGCCGCCCTGAGAGGACGCCCGCTCTTTAATGTCAGAGGACGTCCTCTCTGCTGGGAGACGGCGGCGGGCTTCAATTAATGCTGCCGGGTGATTGGCTGGAATAGACAACACCAACCAAGAGCCTAACCTTTCCTGTTCATCAATGAGTGTGTTTGAGTGTAAGGTCAAGACTTTGAGCGTATACTGTATTAATCAAATATTAACCAATAAGCTTCATGGAGAGGACAGACACTGAATCTGTTCACAGGTTCACCTCGTTAATCACAAAATGAAAAAGGTGGAACTCAGCACCTGGATTCTGATCAGACTTTAGACGCTCTGATCACCTTGAGACTGGCGTTAACAGTTAACACCTCACAAGCCCAGCAGCAACAGCAGCAGACGCAGCAATCACACACACTTTCTTCAGGAAATGCAAATATTCTAGTTGCAACAGGAAGCTAAAAGGTGCTGGTGTCCACATTGTCTCCGGCACATGGTGCTTATTTCAGTGTATCTGTGTGTTTTTCTGCACATTCAACATGCAGCTACTGTAGTGGTCATCTTCTGAACGTCCACATCGTAGGAGGGAGTTTACCATTTATTCATTTAGCAAGAAAACTCATATCTGCAGCACATTCTGGACAAAAAGCAGATCCACACTTCAAAAGAGTCAAAACGCAGCAAACGTCCAAAGTAAAAATACAAAACAGAATTCGGCTTCTGTATTTACTCTTTGTTCCCTAAAACTCCTGAGTCATAAAGGTCCCAGTTAGTCAAGAGGCCACAATGGCAAACTGCCAGCCAGACCGTGTGTGTGTGTGTGTGTGTGTGTGTGTGCGTGTGTGTGTGTGTGATGACTTCATTTCAGTAGTAGCTGGAGTTCCCGGGGGACGTCCTGGGCCCTCGGGGAGCGAGTGTGTCCACAGAGAGACGACTGTTAGCAGAACCAGACACACCGTCTCTCTCTCTACACTCCACAACACGGAAATCAAACTTTTTTGTGGCTCCAGCAGCCACTCGGACCAGTTTACCGGCCAGCTAGACTGTTCTGGGAGAACAAACTGTCCTCATGACGACGTGGACGATCTTTAAATCAGGATTTGAGGCCAAACACAGCGAGTTCGAACACACCCAACAAACAAACACAAGCTTTCAAGTTTTCAGCTCCTTCAAGTTAATCTCTCCCGACTGAAAACGTCTCATCATGCAGACAAAGATGCAGCCTGAACTAGTGCACCCCAGAATCCTGCCAGTCACTGAACGCCACATCACTTTAATGTTTAGACATTTTATCTGTAAAGTTGGGAGATACTCTGAGATGTTAGAGAACCCTCCTTTTCCACATCTCCTCAAAGAAAAGATCTGACTTTGAAAAATGAACATTTCCTGTAAAAATCCATAATAAATCTCCTTATTATTCACGCATAGAAAAAAACCATCCACTGTTAAATGAGAAGAAGATGCAGAAGAGTTGGAGTCAGCAGGAAAGAAGCCGTCTGCTTTCTTCTTCTGCTGACGAGAGGAGTTCTAACACTCAGCTCTTCAAAGGGCAGCGATCAATAATCACACAGATCCTTCAGAGTAAGCAGTCAGGGCAGCACATTACAATGGCACGATAACACAGGATGAAGAACATGAAGACGCTGGCACAGCTGCTGTATTACTTCTCTGATCATGATCAATAATTCTGGAGCGGTTTGATCAGTTGGTAATTCAGCTCTGGATTTCATCCCCATCCTGATCAATGATCAAGTATCTGACAATCTCACAACTGTAATCAATTAGTCGAAAGAAAATGAAGCAGCAATTTCAGGTAATGAAGGAAGCTCTGGTTTATGGACTCTGGACTAATCAATTAATCAAGGAAATGGACCCTTTACACAGCCGACAGTTTGACAGCAGGTAAAGCACAGGTGGAAATAATAACATTAATGATGGCTGCATTCCATTTAGGAGAGCCGGGTCCAGGGCTCACTGACTGACGTGGCTTACTGGGACACTGAATGGAACGGAGCCATCGCTAATGTTATTACTCACACCTGTGCTTTTTATTTCTACACACATGAAGGTAAAGTACACAGGTGAGGAGGAACAAGGTAAATACAGTATATATGGAAAGTCAACCAGCAGGTTTGAGGAATTATTTATAATGACAACAATCATTCGTTGCAGCCCTGCGGTATCACATCAGCATCTATCAGTCATACTGTACACACACACACACACACACACACACACACACACTCATCTACCTGGCAGGCTTCACCACTGTACCACTAATATGAACTAATATAACCTCTCTCCCTCTCTCTCTCTCTCTTTCCTGACCGCAGACAGCTGACCCCCCCCCACCCCCCACCCCCCCACCCCCTTCTCACTTCACCTTGCTAATTTGAACAAGGCTTTATTTTGATATTTGTCAGAGGCTGGACTGTAGCGGGCTTGTTGGACTCTCCCCGGGTTAATTAGTGCAGCAATGCCAGCATTCATGGCCGGCCGAGGAGCCTGCAGACGGGGGGGAGGCTGAGCCGTCCCTGCTGGCAGCGGCCGCGGGCTCTGGCACCTCCGAGCGCTGCCTGGCAGGCTCGCCCACTGAGTGAGTGACAAGCTGACTGGCGTGGGCATCGATTCGGTGCGGCACGGCTAACGCTCGCTACGGGCTGGAATCAAGCAGATCAGAGCTGCATGCTGCATGTAAAGGACATATATACTGGAATGAGCCGTAAGAGCGTCCTCATGAGGCTGTAATGCTCATTACACACCAGAGAACATAACAAACAGCTGCTGGTGATAAAAAAGGGGGAGGTTTGTCCTGAATTGTCGAAGTTGTAGTGTCAGGCTCAGCTCTACATTTTTACAATTCACTTATTTTCAGTCTAAGCGATACTTTCCTGAAGGTTGCTCTAGATTTTTAGACTTGAACAAGAACTCCACAGATTTAGCATCGCACTCCTGTAACGCTGTCGGACTCACGATGGACAGTTTAAAGAAAAAGGATCAGAATCGATGCAGCAGAACCAGAGATATCGTCTTCTTTATTCCACACATTCTTCTTCAAAACCTGCTGCCTACATTACCCACAATGCACCTCTCTCTCTGACAGTTGGGTGGTAGATTCAGGTGTGTTATGTTAGTAGCGGCTAACGTAGCCTGCAGCAGAGATGAGCAGCGGCTGCAGAGGTCTGTCAGCTCACGTCTCTCTAACTCCACACCAACAGGCTGTTTTCATCTTCAGCCCCGACCCACGCTGACTCAAGTGACATCACTCGAGGTTTATCAGACTCCACACAGCTCCCTCTGAGACACTGAAGGCTTTATACTACTTTTAAACACATGCAGTCGTACTCCCGTACACCTGGAAACACCTGCAGACACTCGCTGAGGTGGAAAATCACTGTACTTAGCCCAGTCGGTTAACTGCTAACCGAGCCTGTTGCCATGGTTACCTACAGTTTAATACACCTCTAACCTATAATTTAGAACAGAGGTGAACTGTGTTCATATATGGTATTGAACAGACACCTGCCGGCCAATCGGAGGCAGGGATCTGAGGTAGATTCAGGACTGAGTTGTTGTGTTCAGCCTTCAGAGCCGGAGAAACTGCAGGTCATGTGACGTCAACAGGTGTCTCCTTTTACCCATAAAACTCTGTGTTCTGCAGGATCTTCTGTGACGGAGAATCATGGAAGTTCTTCATCATCATTCAGCCAAAGGAGCTCCAGGAATCAAGTCCACTCCTTCTTTCTTTCTCTGTTTACATTTTGACTTTCTTTCCTTAATTTATGTCTTCTTTCCTCATCTTTCTTCTGCAGTTTTAAAATAAACTGAAATAATTATTGATGGTTATATGCACTTTATTTAAAGTACTTCTATTGCTCTCAGGTTTTGATGATTTCACAGATACACTTAAAAGTTCTTTATGCTTTTGTGTTTTTTGTTTTGTCAGTTTTACACATGTTAACTGTACTATTTATGGCTGAAATAATTAGTTGATAGTTGGTTAGTGATTGAACAGAAATTGTTTGTTCATTTATCCGGTGATTCAGTCATCACTGTGTGTGAAGTGTTGAAGTGTTCAGCTTCATCTCGGCAGTGTCGTGTTCGTAGAGCGATAAATACGCTAAACTAAAAGATGAGTCACTTTTCTTACTGATTTCACAGCCTCATTATCAACACATCAGTAACTGTCACAGGGATCTGGGTCCTGATTTCACACAACAACCACAGAACTACAAATCACAATCACGAGACAAGTTATATATTAAAAGTGAGAAAATCCTAAAAATGTGCCTCATAAAGTGAAATGTGATTTCTGGAGTTCCTTTGGAGGCAACATGTCTGTTGTTCTCAATCAAATCACGTAAAAACACACAACATTGTCCTGTCGCAGCTTCTCTGGAGTTTTATATCGTCGTAACTTCAGTATCTTTAACAAAAAGGCAATTTGACAATGTCAGCTTGGGTTTTGGGAACTTGAGATGGGATTTATTGACATTTGATAGATTAAACATTGATTCATTGAGGAAGAGTGTTGGTACGCAGCCCTGAACAGTCTGCTGCAGTGCAGGAGCTGAGGGTTTCTTCAGCCTGCAGTGCAACATCAGGAGCTGTCGAGTGTGCGGCTGCAGCCCTCCACATTTGTTTATGCAGTCCTCTCATATCATGCGGACACACACTCCTGTGGGGGGGGCGTGTTTTCTTAAGGGATTAGGCTTAATAAGATGGCAGGCTGAATTTATGGAGCTAATATTTCACGGCGGGGTGATTCATGGAGGATTTGGTGCAACGAAGCAGCTTAATGGATGTTCAGAAAGACTTGCTTGACTTGTGCCCTGATATGATTAGCCCCGCGGGACCATGGCTGCTTAATACACCACTGTGGCAGTGTTTGTTGAGTGTTTGTGTACAAGGACGGGCCTGAGAAAAATGTACGAGTAAACAGGACACACACACAAATCCCTCCTGTGCTGGACTCTATGTATGGAACATGTATTTCTATCCCATACGGGCCGAATGACAGCAGACAGGCGCCTGCTTCCAGCCCTGTCTTCACCTCGCATCACCTCGTCTGTCATCACTAATGAACCAATAACACGTCCAGCCTCCGATCAATCAATCAATCTCCTCAACTCAAAATATAATAATATAATGATGAGTTGGACAGCATTTCATGGAATCTGAATCCTCCTGATTTAGTTTAGTCTGTGTAAGAAAGCTTTCAGTTAGGATCTGCATTTTATTGGCTCAGAAAGCAAAAGCAATTAAAATAAATCGATTTGTCGATCAAAAGAAAATGAATCAGCAGCTATTTTGCTCTCGTCTTTCTGATGGTGATCGTTCCACCTTCTCTAAAGTGCAAATCAAGTCACAAACTAAAGACACTTTAAATACAGAGAGTTTCCAGTTTCTAAAATACTTTGTGTCACAGAGTTTTACTTCAAACAGGAACATAAAACCAGACCAGGACCAAACGAAGTTGGTTGTTCTCCACTTAAGTTTTCTTGCAATTCTTCTCCAAACTGAGACATTTATATACACGTAAGGAATGTGAAGGTAGTTTTCACGCAGCCTCAACAGACCATCGGTCAGTCACTTCACTGAATTTAAGGCCTTGTTCAGACTGCCAGCCCACATCTGGTTTTTGGCATCCAGATTGATTTTAGAAAGTCTGGATCCAAGCCACATTTGCAGATGGTTTGAAATGCGATTCCAATCAGATTACTACAGATACATTTCAGTCCGGATGCTTGGCACGCTCAAATCAGATTTCAAAGTGTTTTTTGCGTCACTCACAACGCGACACACAACGACAATCTCAAATCCAGAGTAACGGAGGTGCATCCGAGCGGCTGTAGACCAGCCTCCTCCTCCCGCTGAGTTTGTCTGGAGCGCCGGAGGAGTTCTGCACCGCGGCTTGACAGTGCGATTGTTTGGAGGGCGAGATGATGGATCTCACCTGCGTACGTAGTTACTGACGCCTACGTCGTTACCACAGCAGCCCATGCAGATAGGTTGGTGACATCTGGTCACACACATCCAGTCTGATCACTTGATAATAACAGTGTGGACAGTCGATCTGAAAGATCTGGTTTGCCTGCAGTCTGAACGAAGCCAATGTGTTTCCGGACATACAGAAGGAGTCAGACCACCACGGTCGGGGGTCCCAAGACAAATCTGATGATCAACAAGAAGAAATGATAAAAAACAAACATGTTTTCCACCAGGAAATAGATCAGTGGAGGTGGTAAGTACCTGCCTTGACAGTCGTATCAATCATTTAATCGTTTAATCTTTTCCAGTACTGCTCTGATGAACTGAAGCAAAGTCAAAGTACAGATCCAGACACATCCCATCTCGTTACAGCCTTTGCTGTGTGATGTAGCACCACGGCTCATTTTCCCTGAAGCAGGAAACCCTGGCATCTCTGCTACAAACACTATTAGTTCTGTTTTTCAGACTTTTTTTGTGTGCCAGATGCTGGAAAGCTTGACCTCTGCAGACCTCTGAAAACAATCAGGAAGCATCACTTTGTGGTTAAAGGCTCGCAGTTCATGGACGTGAACGAGTAGACTTCACTTTGAAAGTTTGGGAAGCTCTGGTGTCGTTAAAAAAGAAATAAAATATAAAAAGAGAAGTCCAGATTCAGGCTGTTTGTTTTTCAGTCTGTGGCAGCGTCGAGCCGAGTGTCTGAACTCTATGGAAATGTACCTGTTGACTCAGGAGGAGAGACAAGCAGGGTCACAGTATCTATTAGGAAGATAAAGAATGACAACCGAGAAGATTGCTTCTGCCACACACACACACACACACACACACACACACAGTCACAGCTATCCTCAGAAGTCGTCCTATTCAACTTTTCGATGATTAATCATGTGTTTCACAGTATCTATCTGCATCAGCAGCTCAATTTATGGCCTGGACCTCCTCCTGCAATAAAAGACTGTTTCTTTTCTTTCCCCCCTCCTGATGGAGGAGGTGGAGGGAGACAGCTGGGGGCTCCGAGGCTGCCTGATTAAATTGTCACAGCTCTTCTCAAACTTTCCACTCTGGATTGAAACGCTTTATGACGGGGAAATATTTATTTACTGAAGCTTGCTGCTAGAATCACAATACAGCGGGAGAGGAGAGGAGAGGAGATGAGGAGCTCGCCCCCTGCTGGTGCTGAGGTCACAAACAGCTGCTTTGTCCCCTAAAACCTGGCTCAACTTTTGCTGAAACTCAATGCAACGTCATCCAGCAAAGGTTTTAGACAGTCCCTAAAAAACTAATTGTCATACGTCTGTCATGCAACAATCGAAAGCATCTCAGAGAACAACGTGCACCGCATGCTGCTGTTTTATTTTTTTGTGATGCCTTGTATTGATTGATTTATTGTCATATACATGATGCAGTCACCCATTGAGCCTTTCTGAACATGAAAGAAGAACAGCTTCGGGGGGGAAATGTTTCTCAGGAAAACGAAACAGAACTGGAGGAATATCTGCAGGATGCATCGGCGCTCAGTTTCACACAAAGAAAAACACGACTCATTATCTGGTCAATCATTAACCAGAGAACAGGTGTGAAAAGCACCTCTGGAATTATATTAGAGAATCTATATTTGTCATGTTGATGCAGGTGGAGGATCCAATAGCTCTATAATGAGCTGCAGCAGCTCTGAAACAGTGACAGCGTCATGCATAATGCAACGTGCTTCATCCAGGCTCTGCTGCTGAGGACCACCTGCTGCGCCCTCTCTCCAACCTGCAGCCAAACTTCCCACAAAAACAAAAGACAACTCTTCGTCAGTTTTACAACGGCAAGGTAAACACCCAGGAGCTGCTGGGAGGAGTGACGGGACGGAGACACGGGGATGTCTCTGTCTCTGCGCTGTCACTTGGCTGCCTGTGTTGCCTGGAAATCTATTATTTACTGAGACACCGGAGCAGAATGTGAGCGGGCTGAGAGGACACCAGCTGCACCTCTGTTTTCATACTGCACGCCTTATACTCAAACCTCACTGACAGCTTAAAGAACAACAGAAACACACCATCTGCTGCTGTTCTGTTCCACAGTTTAGAGGCTCTGCTCAAGTAACTTGTCCTCGACGTCATTACAAACGACTATACTCTAAGTAATATGTAAGTAAGTCTGTAGGTGAAGTAAAAACAACCAACACTCTGGTTCCGGCTTCTCCGATGTGAGGATTTGCTGTGTTTTATCACAGGATCAGAGGTTTCATTAAGACTTCACCATCTACTTTACTAGTCAGGTACTCGACTGCTACTGTGAGATCTGTACAGACCCTGCATCTGGCTGCTCCCAGTATTATTACATTAAAATAGTCTGCAGCCATGCTCGCAGCTCTGTGAGGCTGTACTTAGATGCAGCTGCGCTTTGAGCTAAATGCTAACAACAAGTTGCTAACATGCTCACAATGATAACGCTAACATGCTGATGTTTAGAATGTATAATGTTTACCATGCATGTTAGCATGCTAACATTAGCTAGTTAGCAGTAAACACAGAGTGCAGCTGAGGCTGATGGGAATGTCATTAGTTCTGCAGGTATTTGGTCATAAACCAAAGTGTTGGACACATTAACATGTTGACCTGATGATGGCGCTAGATGAAAAGTCAGAGGATCAGCAGAGTTATTACAGTTCATCCTGAGGGGAACATGAACGATGAACCACATTTCATCACTATCCATCCCATAACAGTTGAGATATTTCAAATTGGTCATAGTCAGGTGTGTTAGCCAGTGAGCCGGTGATCATGTGGGAACAGTAGTTTGTAGTCTGTAGACTGAATTAGCTAAACAACAGGTGTTTACACACAATGAGGTGAGCCGAGCAAACAGCAGGTGAAACGTGAACGTGTCCTGTAATCACAGTGATCTGTTGGACTGTTAAGTTTCACTTGTTGACCAGGAGCTGCTGCAGAGCTGAAGGGGGGGGTGACTGGAGATTACAGAGCGAGTGTGCAGTAATGATGTGTTTGGCCAACATCCCCTGTGTGAGTCACAGATCACACAGCACTCAGACCATGATTCACTGGGACTGTGAGCTCAGAGTGAGACAGCTGAGCCTCAGAGAGCCGGCAAAACCAGTTAGAGAGAGAGCTAAACCAATCAGCCTCTACCGGAGAGCAGGAGCCATCAGTCAACAGCAAAACACACACACACACACTCACTCACACACACTCACTCACACACTCACTCACACACTCACACACTCACACACTAACACACTAACACACACACACTCACTCACTCACTCACACACACACTCACACACACACACTCACACACTCACACACACACTCACACACTCACACACTAACACACAC
>VMKM01004327.1:5000-18666 GCA_008360985.2 Macquaria ambigua | reverse complement strand
AGTAGTATTGTCAGTAGTAGCAGTAGTAGTAGCAGTAGCAGCAGTAGTATTGTCAGTAGTAGCAGTAGCAGTAGTAGTAGCAGTAGCAGCAGTAGTATTGTCAGTAGTAGCAGTAGTAGTAGCAGTAGCAGTATTACCAGGAGTGTCGTTGGTTTGCAGTTTGGACAGCAGCTCTGAGATGGATTTCTTCTGAGCCTGAGCGATGTAACTCAGGTTCTCTGAGTCCAGAACAGACAGGAAGGACTGCAGGTCCCAGATCAGCTTGGCCAGCACTAAAGACAGAAGGACAGACAGGAAGACAGACAGGTGAACAGCTGGACACACAGACTCACAGTTTGGCCTCATTAACGAAGTAAAATCTAAAGTGAAACAACAGAGAAACAGTTTGACAGACTTTATCTCAGTCTGACTGTGAGTCATCTTTTAACTGACTGTTGACAGAGAAGCAGAGCGGTGAGTCATGTCTGATTAAACACTCAGTATCCGTCTATCAAAGACTCTTTACGCTCGGCTCAGCTGGAAAAGTTGCTGTATCAATAATAGCATAATGTGCCAAAGTGAGATGGAAACAGACTCAATTAATCATGACGTTCATGAAGCCTGTGAGTCAAAGTGAAGGGCTGAAAACATCAGTTGTGTGTGTAGGATGAGGAGGCTGTAACCTTCCTCACATGAACACGTGAAACTAACAGAAAGCTCGTATATCCATCATGTTCTTCACATGGTTTTCCATCGTTTGACTGGAGCTCTTGACGAATGACGTCATCTCGTTGTGTCCTCTTCTTCTGTGGTGGTTTAATGGCAGCGACTGGAGGATTATGCCGTCTATTCACTTAAGCTTTAGCTTAAAGTTGCCTTTAAGTCAATCTTAAAGATTTAGCTTTACATCTTTAAGATTTAAAGTAAAGTTTTAAATCATTTTTAAAAGCTGAACACTTAAGAGTGACCTTTAATTATCTACATTTATATACAAGCTAACATGCTAAATATTACACAGCAAATGTTAACATGCTGTAAACATTTCAACATGGTAAAACTTTATTTTCAAACTTAGCATGTAACGTTCAGCATGTTAGGATGTTTACATGCTAGCATAACATGCTAAATACTGGTTTTGTATTTAACAAATTAGTCGACCTTTTTAAAACAAATCATGTCTTTGTTTTTTGTGACCACATTATAACTGATTTCAACATGTAAAAGTAGCTTTGTCAGGTCAGTGGTTCTCTTTTTTTAATCATTTCTGTGAGTTTCATGAGTCTTCAACAGACAGAAACTTCAGTTTGTCGTCAGCAGGTTGATGAGACATGAAACCTGTCATGAAGTCAGTCTGTGTTCGTGTTATGAATGAAGCCGTTGTCTCTGTCGGTGAATGAAGACTGACTGTGTGTTCGAGTGAAGAGCTCAAATCACTGATGCCTCTCAGTTCATATCATCCAGCGTCACACAGATACATATATAAACCCAGTGTTTTCCTGCTATACGGGTCATATTGGCCTGCTAACTTTATGGCTGTGCTGTGTTTCATTATCAGTAATTAATGTGAGCCTGTTAATCTTGCCTTTAGTTTTTAGGAGGAACTTGTATAAGTTTTTCTCCTGCACAGACCTTTGTTAATGTTTAATTCATGTGTATGTTCATATATGTAGGTGTAAGTGTGCATCAGAAAACTTTAATAACTCAGATTTAGTTGTTGTCCAGTAGTAGTCTCTTTATTAAAAACAACTTAACAAATAACAAATTAAAAACTTTTGGGTGACATTAGGACACTATTTGTGTCAGTATTGAATGGATCAGCTGAGCAGTGCAGAGCTGCAGTTCCTCAACAGATCATTTTCAGGAACAGAAGACTGTGTTCATGTGATATTTGTTCTAAAACTAACGTTAAGGTGTTGATGGGGAGTTCAGGTTATTTATTCTGTTAATGAGTGAATGAACAGTGAACTGACGCCACCTGTTCAGGTAAAGTTTCCCATCACAAATATTCAGATGTTCTGGCCTTCACATGTCAGCTGATGTGACAGGATACACAGTGATAAGCTGCTGGATGCTGCTAATGTTTAACACAGAGTAAAGACTGTGTGTGTGTGTGTGTGTGTGTGTGTGTGTTGTTACATCATTTAAAAACTCAAGGTTCCTGTACAAAAATGAGAAACAGGAAGTAATATGTAGTGGAAAATATTTGTGTTGAGGAAACATTTAGAGCAAATTCTCCACGAGGACGGAAATGTTTTCAATGTGTTTTATCTGTTTCATCAAGATGAGGACCCCAAAATCTCCTTCAGGACCACTGGAATGTCTTAATAGAACAATAGAATACCTAAAGGACCACGAGAACCTCCTCAGTGACCAATATACCATGCTAAAGGACCAAAAGAACCACATACAGAACCACTAGAACCTCCTCAAAGACAAGTTTAACTTCATAAAAAATCCCAAGAACCACCCAAGGACCCATAGAACCTCCTTAATGACCACTAGAACCTCATTCAGCGAGACTAGAGCCTCCTAAATGACAACTGTAACCTCCTTAAAAACTTCTAGAACCACTTAAAGGATCCCTGGACCTTGTCAATGACCATTAGAACCTCCTAAAAGACTTCTAGAAGCACCTAAATGACCCCTACAACCTCCTAGAGAATAACTAGAACCACCTAAAAAAAAACACTAGAACCTCACCACTGGCCACTAGAACCTCCTACAGCACTTCTATGTCTTCCTGAAAGACCTCTTGAACCTCCTACAGTATGACTAGAACCACCAATTTGATCTCTAGAACCTCACCACTGACCACTAGAACATCCTAAAAGACTCCTAGAAGCACATAAAGGACCCCTACAACCTCTGAGAGAATGACTAGAAGCACCTAAAAGAGGCCTAGAACCTCCTTAATGACCACTAGACCCCTGTGTCTTCCCGAAAGACCTCTATAACCTCCTACAGCATGATAACCACCTAAATGACCTCTAGAACCTCACCACTGACCAACAGAACCTCCTAAAAGACTTAACATTTTTAAATGTATTCCACACTTATATTATTATTTCATATAATGTGACTGACAGGAGTCTGGCTGGAACCAGAGGGAATGTAAGCAACTACACTGGCTGAAAAGTCTAAACAGAATTTCTGTTGTTTTCTGTTTAAAACCAAAGTGGAGTTAATGAGCTCTGAGAGGTTTGGCTGAATTATCATCAGAAGGAGGGAAAATGTAGAAAATGCAGAGAAAAACAGCGTCTAACAGTCGGTGGTTGTGTTTGAGCTCCATTCAGACAGACAGAGCGAGTCCATTCACACTCTGAGCTGAGTGGGAGATGAAGGTTAAATGTTTCTGATTAACTCCTCTCTGCTGATTTTAAGGGTCCTACAGCTCTGCTTATCAGCCGGCTGCTGTTTTAAACACTGAGCTGCACATACCTCACACACCCACAACACATACTCACAACAACACATCAACACATCAGCAACAACAACACAACAACAACACAACAACATCAACAACAACAACAACAACAACAACAACAGAAACACCCCAGAGACACAAAAACAGTTTCTCAATAGAGAGGACTGCTGCTGGACTGAGAAATAAAGAGTTTGTGTTACTGAACGCTGCTTATCTGACCATCAACATTACTTCCTGTCTCTGGCTTTGATGCTGCAGAACACACACACACACACACACACACACACACACACACACAGTGAATGACGCCCACTGTCCATTTGAATGTATAATGATCTAATTCTGTAAAAACATCGGCAGCAAAAACACAGAAGAAATCAACAATCACACATCAACAGCAACCAAAAACTACAACTATACAAACACAGCTCCCTAATATCTATTTCACTAAATACATTCAGACAGAAGTCTCTGGATTTAGGCTGTAAACATTATGTTGATTGTTGGTGTTCTGTGCGTAATGTCTGTCTTCAGTTAATCATCTTGATTTCTTTTCAGTTCGTGCTGTGTGCTGAAGTCAAGGACCATTTTCTAACAAATAAACTAACTAACACACAAACAAACAAACTAATGAACAAAGAAACAAGCAAACTGACGAACACACAAACTGATAAACTAACAAACGGACGAAGAAAACAAACTCACAAACAAACAAACTATCTAAATGGCAGTTTCTGTCCAGTCAGTATTTGTCTCTAGATCTCTTCCTCGATACGACGAAGGTGAATGAGATTCAGTTTGTGCTGCTCACTGAAACGATTCTATATGAAACACTGTCGTTTTCACAGCGGCTGTTTCTCTGGGAGAGAGTGCAATGAAGCTGATCCTGTAACTGACTGACTGAGGTTAAAACGTTTAGAAAAAGTTTAAAATGTGTGTGTGTGTGTGTGTGTGTGTGTGTTGCAGGGTGTGGAGCAGCTTTCTCTTTCATCCTGTGGTTGGTAAACACAGGGCAGCAGACACATTTACATTACTGAGCTGCTCAGCTGGAACCTCACCACTACACAGAGTCCATGGAGCTGTGTAGGCTAACAGTGTGTTTGTCTTGCTGCTAACGTTAGCATGTCAGGCTAACTGACTTACTACCTACAGCAGTACCCGAGTGTTAGGTCCAATGCTAAGAGTTAGCATATCATTAGCTAACTACATTATTTTAGGGTGTTACAGGTTACGATTAAACGAAAAAATCTCTTTTCAGGACTGCGACATCCACTGAGTGGGAGCTGGTCCGGGATTTGATGAAGTTGTCAATTTCTGTTAGCATAATATAATGACCTGGGACATGTTAGCTTTAGCCTCAGTCTGTTAGCATGATAGCACAGTGTTGCCGACTCCCACGCTGCCCAAACAATTCTCAGCTGTTCTGGCAGAAAACCCTGCACTGGAGCGCAGAAGGCGTTCAAGCAAAGCTAGTGACTGAGTGAGTGAAAGAGTGTGTGTTCATGTGTACATTTGTGTGTGTGTGTGTTCATGTATTGGCTATGTGTCTGGAGTAAGATGGGTTCTTGTGTTCTTTTGTTTCTTTTTGTTTATTTCTGGTTCTTGCTATGTGTGAACATTCAGTAAAACGGTGTAGTTCTGATAGAAACAACACGTCTTTGACTTTCATTAGTGAATGAACCTGTGGGCCCGTTTTAGGGTTAGTGTTTGTCTAATATTGGAATTGTGAGTATTTCCCAGGGTGGTGTAGTCAGACTATATCCTTAACTCCTACAATACAAGGTCCCACTCTCGCCACATGTGTAAGGTGCACACTTTTAAACCCTGATGGTGAATTGAGTCCATATGTGCATGTGATAAAGTGCGCGTGTGCGTATGCATGATTAAGCCCATGGGCCATGGCATCAAAATCTCACTCCAGTCCCAAAAACTCCCCAAATCAGACCCAAGTTGGAGTAAACTGGATGATCTTTGTAGTAAGCAGTTAACACATGAAGTCATAAAACTAGACCTGACTGCAGCAGTTGGTCAGAGTGTTAGTAATGGGAGAAAAATGCTAAAATTGTGGGTCTGGAGACGTTATACGTCTAATAGACGTAAACAGTCTATTAGCTGAGTCTCCTCAGGGCAGCGGGGGGGAGGAAGTGATGATGATGATGAAGATGATAGAAGGAGGATGGAGGAGGACAGACGGGTGTTTCCGATTGTTGTGCTCCTGTAGTTAACATACCATCAGAGTGATAAAGACTTCACACGCAGCAGACAGATGGATCACCAACTGACACACTTTGTAGTTTGAAGTCAGTTTGTCCGTTCAACACTTCAGTACAGAGTGAGACCTCTCAACAAATACACATCCTTTAACATCTTTTTTTCCTCTAAGCAAACATCTTTTATTATAATTAATCATCATCAACAGGTTTAGTTTGATTTGTCATTACTTTGAAAAGTTACTGCAAGTTATTATATTATTAGGAAGCTGTTAGAGTATCAAGTCCTGCGATATGAAAACATGTAATAAATGCTTTATAACACACTGAAATGTAGTTGTAAGCAGATCCAAGAGTTTATTAATGTATTAGTTAACAGCCAGAAGTGGAGGCTGCTGCATAAACAGATAATGAATGATGATGTAATGATATAAAATACTTCTTCATAGGAGAAGTTATCATTGTTGACAAATGCTGTACATTAATAAACACTTAAAATCTCCTTATATCTGATCAAAACTACTTTATAGTGTGTTATAAACCATTTATTAAATATATACTACAGGGGGACTTAAAGTAAAATGTTACCCTTATTTTCCGTAGTGAGGTAATAACAACACACTCTCTATAAACTCTAAATAAAACCACATAAAACAGGACAAACCCTACAACATGTTTTCCCATGTGAAATAGGGGTTCCCATATATAAAATGTAAAAAGTGTTTTTAACTATGTAATAATTAAATAAATGTTAAATTATCTATATGTGAATTCATCACATCTGACATTTATTTCATGAGATATATAGATTTTAGTCATTTGTATTGTATCTATATGTGAATGTCTTTTTATCACATCTGAAACTCTTATGTGCCGCTGTCATGTGACTTTGGCAGGTGAAATGTCCAACAGGTAACTATATTTCTGTAATATATTTCTATATTATACTTGTATAATAAAGTGAACTCAGTACCTTTCTGTTTGTCCATGTCTGTCTGTCTGTGGTCTCAGTAGCTGCTGAGCTTCAGTCTCATGTCTCCGCTGAAGAGTCCAAAACACCAAACAACAGAAGCCGAGAAAGAGACGTGTCCCTCCTCGGTGAACTGTCTGTCGGCTCTCTGTGAGCCAGTTTCAGCTCTGAAGCTCGAGTCCTGCCTCTGTGTGACATCAGCACACGAGGGAGGAGACAGAGGACGGACCGACACACTCATCATGTCTGAAGAGTCAAAAACAACATCCTGACCAAGACAAACGTAAAACACTTTAATGTGACACATAGAGCTCCATTATTACACACACATCAGTGAGCCTTCATCACCATCAACACACACACTGGAGTTTATTCACACAGCGTCCTGCTGCCCCAAATACTCACTAGAGACCCACATGTGGATTCATCCGCTGCTAAAAATAGTCCCCAACAAAGTGACTATTTCCTCCTGTTAGTTTGATAAAAACTACAGCGAGCAGCTGTTTGAAACATCAAACTATAGATTTGTGTTTTTAATATGTCTTCAGTAGGAACCAGTGTACTGAGCTGAGAGCCACAGACACACACAGACACAGATACAGTACAGAAACAAAGACTCACGCTCCCTGAACCTGAGAACACTAACGTAGGGGGCGCTATCACTGCAGGAAAATAAATCAAATTTCTTCTTTTAGTGATCACAGTTTTGTACAAATGAGTGCAAAAGTCACAACAAACACTAGGGAGATATATACAGATTTTTTTTTAGCAAAACTTAATTTTAATTTTTGTTGGATTTTAACTTGTCCTGTCCTTACACAAGATAACTCAACTAAACTTTATCTCAGAATAAATTTACCATATCCATAAGAATAACTTACCATCACCTTAAACTAAATTAATCACTCTAATTAAACCAACTCCTGTCATTTCACTATTATCACAAAAAAATCTTTTAGTCATGCTAACAGCAGGATGTCTGTCAGTCTGTCTGTCCTCCACTTTGATCCAGACTGAAACATCTCAACAACTATTATGGGATGGATTGTGATGAAATGTGGTTCATCGTTCATGTTCCCCTCAGGATGAACTGTAATAACTCTGCTGATCCTCTGACTTTTCATCTAGCGCCATCATCAGGTCAACATGTTAATGTGTCCAACACAAATACCTGCAGAACTACAGACATTCCCATCAGCCTCAGCTGCACTCTGTGTTTACTGCTAACTAGCTAATGTTAGCATGCTAACACTCTAAGCTAAGATGGTGAACATGGTAAACATTATACCTGCTAAACATCAGCATGTTAGCATTAGCTCAAAGCACCACTGTGTGTAAGTATAGAGCTGCTAGCTCGGCTGTGAATATAAGATTCATTCTGTGAATCAAATGTTTACATGTTTTTGCTTTTTGTAGTTTATCTTCTGAACAGAAATGCTGACACCGTCTCCTCAAAGCAAATAGAAATGCTCTTTATTGTAACTCATGGTTAATCATTTACATCACCATTCATCTGTTACACCACCGGCATCCAGATAAGAAAACAACTACAACAATAATAATTATACTGTCATTCAGTGGTTCAGTATGTACAGCAGCAGGGCGGCTTCGGACAGGGGGGTCACCAACGAGTCTGACCTCTGACCTCAGTCTGACCTCAGTCTGACCTCTGAGTCCAAAGAAACATCAGTCAAATCCAGAGTAAAAGCTGTCGTGTATCAGAGGCAGGATTCTGTAAGTGTCGGTGTCATTATATAAATCTAATTAAAGGTTAAATAAAAATATGACATCACCATCATGACATCATACATGTAGCAGTTAAAACATCAGACACGGTGACAGCGACACGCCTCCACGAAGTCGCCCTGCGTGTTCAAATAAATTGATAAGAAAAGAAAAAAAAACACTTTATAATGTACAAAAAGAAAAAAAAACATGGAACAATCTTTGTGTCATCATGGTGTTAGTCACAGCAACCCACTTCCTGTTTCTAACTACACTCAGCCAATCAGAACACAGCGTAAATCCTCTCATTATCAAACAGCGTCAGAGTCATTCCTCGAAAATAAAAAGAGAACAAAAAAGGAAATCATCTCAACGTAAAGTGACCGATGCTCGCTCACTCCAGCTGACCAATCGCACATCTTCATCCAGTCTTTTTGTTGTTTTTTTCCACAGGTACAGGAAGCGTGAGGCGGCGAGGCAGACACGGTGGTGAGTGATGCAGGATGCGGCGGCGGTGATTTTGGCGTTTGCAGTGAGAGGGAATGTGTTTAAACCTCCTGCAGAAATCTGATTTAAAGCTGCTGCTGAGTCTCATTTTACCTTCAATAAATCACATTAATACAAAAGCAACAGCAGAAAGACTGAAAACAGCTGAGAGCAGTTCTGTGTGTGTTTGACAGTTTGGAGTTTGAACCAAAACAGCTCTCGATTTATGCGGCAAAATAACGAGTGTTAGCTGAATGAAAGGAACGTCACGTCTAAAATAAAAAGATAACATTATGATAGCCTAGCTACAGACACATGCTCGACTGTAGGCAGCTAGTTTGGGGGCGTCTCAAGTTTTTATCAGACTTTTCTCTTGTCGAAGCGTAAGATTCAGTTTGAAGTATTAGACTGTTTCTGTACTATTATTATATTTATCCTGCAGTCAACGCACGTCGTTCACATTATGGAGCTCGTTCAGTCAGTCAGCTCGAGCTGCGCTGCTATAAACACACCTGACATACCTGTCTACCAAACACACCGTCCCAATTTGGCGGTCTGTTTAAACTCCCATCTGTCCCTCTGCCTGTCGATGCTGCTGCTGCCCTGCATCGGAACTGCTGCCGGTTCTTTCAGCCCCACCACCACCACCCAGCATCCACCTGCAGGCTCCGGCTGGGGGCTTTAGGTTTTGCTCATCACTCCCCAATATCTCCATGTAAACATATCTGCGGGGAGTGACGAGGTCGGAGCCTGGACGCCAAACTCTAACTCTGTTGCTATAATAAACATTTCAAACGTGAGTTGTCTGACTTAATCATAGTTTTGTTGTTTCATGGATTAGACAAACGTAAATATGACAGATACACCTGCAAAAGGGATTCCAGTTATCAGCAACACTTTTCTTTTCTGCTAACGAACGCCCCCTTTTTTGTGCACAAGCCTGAAAATGACATATGCAAAACAAAATACTGCTCCTGAACAGTTTTGATTCATCATGCAGGTCTCTTCTGAAAGAGAATTATTTGGAGTTTACTCTTAAAAAGTCAGAATTAGTCGGAGTACTGAACCACATTTACAGAGACAGTCAGGATTTTTCTCGCTTATTTATAATTATTTATGACACACAGTCTGAAGTGAGGATTCAACGGGACTTTATCAGATAACAAACCCACCTGCTGGTTTTTAATCAAGTTATTATTAATTCTTCAAACGGTCGGCCAGTTTTGCATAAAGTCAAATCAGAACACAAAGCACCGTTTCCAGGTGTAACTGTGACAGACACCTGAGCTGACGTGACACCAACGAAGGCAGATATTTACGCTTCTGCATTTAACATGTCTGCGATCTGAGCCTGGCCCCCCACAAACCCCCAAATAATTCACTCTTGGCTCACATGAACCAGATCCATCAAGCTGAAAGACTTCTCATAACAGGAGTGAAAACTGATGGAAAAATGATTTGAAAATGTTAACATCCTCTTCAGGGGGGGGGGGACAGGAAGCAATGTGGCTGATGGGAAATGTGGTCTGAAGTCATCTCATTTGTTTACAGTCGTTACTGCCAAGCTGGCTGTTTTAATTTGATTTATTAAAGTATAAAATCCTACATACTGCAGCTTTAAAGTGTCCATTCAGATCAAGGTTCGGTTTTAAATCAACGCCTGTGATGCTTTTAATTTGTTAAAGAAGTTGAAAGTTCACTTGTTGTCCTGCAGTGCAGATTCAGACTGAACTGATCTGTGTGTGGAGATCAGATATGATGCTGATGGATATTAATCGTTTCTAGATAAGTAACCATGTGTGTTAAAGTCGTTACAGATGCTCTGAAGTGTCTGTGTGTTGATGATGAAGATGTTCAGTTCACCTCGAGGTGTGGAGGTGAGAAGTGTCGGTGTAAAGACCTCCAGGTATTTCCCATCATCCCTCTGTCCTCCTTTGGTTTGGAAAGTCGTCCCTCCGTCGTCTTCTCTTTGGTGAAAATGTGTCTTTCTCTTCTCTCAACATTCATGTGTTGATATAATTCACTTTTTACATTTTCATTTAGATTTTAATAACAAACATGCCACTTCTCTACGGAGGTTACAAAATAGCTGCACATCATTTGGTCACTAAGCAACACTAGCTGACGCTAAATGCCTCAACAAACCAGAGCTGCACAGACTTCAGTCATGTAGCTGCAGCGGGACGAGCGAACTGTGTCTCTGCCCTGAGCGCTGGCTTGAAGGTTGTCATTGTGTGTGTGTGTGTGTGTGTGTGTGTGTGTGTGTGTGCGGTGTCTTTAGATAAAACTGGGCAGTGGCTTTTGCTGTGTTACGAAGAAACACCAATCAGGAGACAGTTTCATCACAGCCAATGGGAGCTGAGGTTTGACACTGACGTCTGCTGAAGGTGATCAGTTTGATTTAATATTTATTTGAGGAGTTCTTCCTCTGGACCACCTCTAATGTCTCATAGACACAATGTAGATAAAATTATCTGGATGTCTAAACTAAGTATGTGGACACCAGAACGTCGCACCAGTTAAACATAAAATACAAACATGACATTATAAACATAATACTTTGGTTTATGACCAAATACCTTCCCGTCAGCCTCAGCTGTGCTTTGTGTTTACTGCTAATTAGCTAATGTTAGCGTGCTAACACGCTAAACTAAACTAATCTGGTGAACATGGTGAACATTATACCTGCTAAACATCAGCATGTTAGCATTGTCACTGTGAGCATGTTAGCATGCTGATGTTAGCATTTAGCTCAAAGCAGCGCTGTTCTCACAGAGCTGCTAGCATGGCTGCAGACTGTTGGTTTAAAAATTACCATTTTTTAAGTCATTGCATTGGGCATCATTATCATTATCATATGTTTCCATATTATAGTATACTGTATAGTGTAGTAAAGATATTTCCAAATTAATAGTAAATAAAACTTACATAAAACTATGTAAAACCAGCTTTCCGTTACAGGTTGTGACTTTGAGGAAGACAATAATACAATAAATCAATAAAATAAATTAAGTTATTATGAGTGTAGCTTGTTTGTAACAGTAAATAATAAACTTCAGTGATAAATCGTGAGTTTTAGCGTCTGGCTACAGGAAGTGATGTTAAACATCAGACTGTGATCAAACTGTCTCCTTGTTTTTCTTTTAGGTGCTGGGAAAGTAATGCTGTCATTATGACATCATAGCTGGCTAAGCCAATAGGAGCAATCCTTCTAAAGGATGGCTAACAGGTGTATTCCTACAGGTGTGCCAGTAATCTGTATGGAAACCTGACTCAGAGTCAGCAGGAATGTTGTTTTAAAGCCCGACTGCAGCTGGAAGATCGATAATAAAATATTCACTTCAGTCGTTCATCTTGAGTTAATCCGGTCTGATGGAGATAAATCTGTCAGCAGAAACACACCAGGCTGTAGCTTCAGTTTGAGTCTCTGAACGCAACATGTGAGTCTGACCTACAGAAGGTGATCTTTAATGTTTAATCTGGTATATAGAAAACTGTTAATGCTAAAATTGGAGGCGTTAAATTAATATATAACCTCCAGTGAGATCAACAGTAGAATTAACTTCATTTCCCAGAATTCCACCACTACAACCAAAAAACTGAGCTTCACATATGAAGGTTAACTTCCTGCTGACCTGAGGACTCATTACCTGCCGGCTTCAGCAGGACGCGTCCTTATCTGGCTGCTCTTATTTCACAGTTTAAAGTTTTTAGACCAATGAGAGAGCTGACAGAACCGAACCAGGAAGTGTTCTGACCAGGAAGTGTCCTGACGCTGTGCCGGGTCACACCAGACGATGACACAGTGAAAATGAATTCACGTGCCTTTGAGAAGTGGGTGGAGTAACATTAGAGTTGGGCAATACGATGATATAAATGTGTCTGTTGTCAGAGATTTTGTCATGTATATACATATACAACATCTCTACCCTTAAACATCTCTGGGAATATTAAACCAGCAGGACTGATTTATGGCAGCATTTGATTTTTAATCACTTTATCAGCTTTAAAATGATGAAATTCTTTAATATGTCAGATATTTAATTTGCTGAATTTGCCAAAAACACATTTTCTTTATTTTATCTATTAATAATTTCTCAATTTTACTGAAAATGTACGATATAATGATACATATATCCATATTGATATTGTGATATATATATCATGATAAAGGGCTTTATTCATATCGCCCTCTCCTAGATAACATAGTGGATACTTGACGAGCTAACTGGTAACAAACTGTTGTTAGCCAGCCAACATAGCTCGCAAAGCTATCTGTTTGCTAGCTAGTAGCAAGCCAGCTAGTTAGCTCAGTTGCTAACTAGAGAGAATGGTAATGCACCTCCTGTCTGCAGATCATGGTGCATCTTTAAACTCCAGCTGATGTGATGGCTTCCTTTAGTTTGGACTCTGGTTCTACGGTGGCTGAGAGGACTCAAAACACACTGCAACTTATTAAAACACAAGCAAATGAAGAAACCGTCTTCACCACTTTGAAACGTGCTGTTAATTTATTTGCATGTATTTGAATTATTTGCAGTTTTCTTTTTCTAAATGCTACATGTGTTATTAAGTTGCAGTGTGTTGCACTCTGTAGCCTCCGTACCGTCAAGACAGTTTCAAAGCAAATCTGCGATTTGAAAGTTCACCATAACTTGAATTTTTATGCAAAATGATCTGCATGGATTTTCTTTGTCTACAGAAGCAAATCTACTGATTGCTGTGATTTCTCTGAAATGAAATGAATTTAGTTAAAACGTCTGGTGCGACCGGGCCTGAGGTGGATGCCTCTTCACTTCCAGGTCAAACCCACTTCGCTCTGCTCTCAGTTGCAGTTTGAATATAAGCGGTACAAACTTCCAAAAGTAGAAC
>VMKM01004326.1:0-18676 GCA_008360985.2 Macquaria ambigua | reverse complement strand
ATATATATATATATATATATGTGTGTATATATGTGTGTGTGTGTGTGTATAGAGAGAGACAGAGAGAAATAAATTAACAAATAAATGTGAAAATAAATAAATGCTTATAATTATTCTTATATTTTTCTTTATATTTCCACATTCATTTATTCTTTTATTTATTTCTCTTTATATTTAATTTTTTTAATTTATGTATTTATTTTTTATTTATTCCTCTATATTTCCACATTTATTTTCTTATTCTTTTACAGATGTATTATTTTTTATGGCACTCCTATGCCTCCATAAAATACAGTGCACAAATGTTTGCAATGGCTTGATAATTCACTCTAAATGAATGAATGAAGTCCCAAACTCCACATGTATGTATTTCTGTCTCTTGCTAGGTGTTGAAATCTAGGTCACATTTTCATTGTGTATGAAAATCAGTCCTGCAAAATCTGAGCCTGTGATTATGATTTACAGGCCCATTGCACTGAGAACAAAATTGATTGACTGTAATCTTACTCCCGACATAATCTCCTGTACTGAGAAAGAGAATGACAGAGTGACAGAAAGTGAGAGAGAGTTAGTGTTAATCCAAACCCAGGCACCAACCCCTCAGCTTCCATCATAAACCAGCACTATAAACTTAACTGTATGCCAACGCTTAATCCAATCCATATGGCATCAGATTTATCTGCAGGTAAATCAGTGCCTGGGATAAGTATCTGCTGGCAAGATTAATAGAGTGCAGAGGAAAGTAAAAAAGGGATGAGGAAATGTTTTAGGGCCACACTCCAGAGACCCAGAGCAGTGATCTGTGTGTAAATGTGTGTGTGAGGATGAGGGAGATGCTCTGGAAATATTTTAAAGCCACACTTAGAACCCTCATATTCTGCTCCCAAATGACGCTGTTACACTTCAAATTAAATGAGAGCTGGGTGAGGTGTATGTGTGTGATAAAATCCCCTGAATATATTGCCTGTGATACAGCATATTTTGCCCCGGTGTGTGATGGGGACAAGTTGCAATGGCTGCTTTATAAAACTTAAAGCCTAATCCTCTGTTGGCTTAATTGTTTGGATGCATATGGGCGGCAATCAGTGGTTTGGTAGATCAATAAAACAGTTAGCGACACATAAGGGCGCAAGGATAGTGGGCTGCCTGGGAGTGTGTGTGTGTGTGTGTGTGTGTGTGTGTGTGTTAGAGAGAGAGCAAAACGGAGACTGTTTGGTCTCAGAGGGCTATGCCATTGCGGCAATGTCACGGTTATGGATAGCCAAGCCCAGAACTTTTCTCTCTCTCTCTCTCTCTCTCTCTCTCTCTCTTTGTGTGTGTGTGTGTGTGTGTGGGTGTTTGGAGGCAGACTCCCCAGATAGACTGTAATTACCAGGATGGTAAATCACATAATTTCCAGGACACACAAACAGATTTGGACCAGTGCTCAGCCCTGTGTGGTTTGTGTTTAGACACTTATCTTGCAGTCATTAACATTCAAATCAACATACGACTACATAGCCCTGGAGTCACAAACCCTTAATTACGCCATTATAAACATACTAATGTTATTGCTTTGCAAAGAGGAAGCTTTAGGAAAACTACACATGACAGAGGAAAGGGTGTCTTCTGTAATTTGTAATGGTTTTGTTGTTGGAGTGACAAGAGACCAGTGTGGTGTCTCGTGCTGAAAATAGAACCTGAACTAGCAAATGTTTTGGAGCAGCATTGGTACTTTAATCATGTTGTAGACACTGTGTGCATAGGATGTAAAACATCCTTTCAAACCAAATCACCAAACAAAACATTGTTGTAGACACTGTGTGCATAGGATGTAAAAACATCCTTTCAAACCAAATCACCAAACAAAACATTGTTTTTATAGGGTCAGTTTATCAAAATAAGTACAAGCAATGGAATTGAATGGAATTTGGGATTTTTTCTACCAACTAAAACTCTTGACAGATATGTCTGTGCGTTATCAAAAGTAATTTTTTGGGCATGGAAAGACAGTGTTCTGGTCAAATTTTTATAACGGACCCTTAATCCTCAGTGCCCCAATAGGGGTAAGTTGGAAACATTTGTGATTTTGGTGAACTTATCCTTTAATGTGTTTCAAGCAGTTTCAAAATAGAAGCGATGGGGTAACTTTGTACAGTACAGAGTTCAACAGATTGCACAGAGTATGTTCATCTTTTGCAATACAATGCTTTATACCAGTAGGAAAAAAGAGAGCAGAAAATCTAGTTCTGTCAAGTCCAGTAGTACAGTATAATAGTCTAAAATACTATTAAAGGAACAACCCACCCTAAAATACAGAAACCCTGCTCAAAAGCAAGAGCAATATACTGCACCTGTTTGATGTTTGATTTCGAAGAGTAACTTAACACCAGGCTCAAGAGCACTGTCTTTGGTTTAACGTTTCAAGTCTGTTACAACTCTGACCACAACCAACAGTGATGTCACAGTGTACTGACACACCCTGGAGTACACCTCTACAACACTGCTGCAAAGTAAGAGGATAAACTACTGGAGGTAAGCAAAAAAAAAAAAAATCAGCTGCTGTTAAGTTGCTCCTCATTTCTTTTATATATTTTATTTTTTCCCATGGTCAACATTACTTTTTATAAGAAATATATCACTCTCAGAACTCGTTGTTAAAGGTAAAAAGCACTTTGTAAGGGCTGTAGTTAAAAATTGTAATTAATACTTTTATAACAAGTTCTGTAGCTGTAGCTTTTATGCAATGCTGGTATGTTCTTTCCATGTCCTTCAAAAGTCCTCTGTCACCAAAAAGCGAATCACTGAGAACATATAATTTTAGCATTTTACAGTACCTCATTAGTTGTTGGCAGTTCAGCTTGGCTTGCAGAGATCTAAAATATTTTATATATGTGGAGGTTGTAAAGGCAATAAAGTTACACCAGGACAATATGCATTTTATTCTATATGCATATGGGCACGTAGGTGTATTTAGGGCTTATAGGCTACAGAGCACTGCATACCCTGTAATGACTCTCATCTTTTGTGCTCATCACAAAGATCAATTGCAACTTCTGTTCTGGGGCAATAAAGTGTTTATGACACCTCACTACATATCCCCCCCGTACAGCCCTCACCACCCCCCAAGCATAAATATTATCTTCTGTGAGCTGGTACAGCCAATTAACAAACTACGTTACACCACGAAATGACTGCATTGTTCTGTTGACAAGCATTGTTTTATTAAGCCTATCAATTCAGCCCACACCTCTCTCTATGATTATTGAATTTGTTTGTGGGCGCCGGGCTTGTTTGACATGTGAGTGTCGGATTGCAGAGTAGTTTGCATGTGAATTATAGAGCAAATTATGACTTTGCAATGCCAGATGAGGCGGTCAATTTAATGGTAAATTGAATGGAGTGTTGTTCTCTCCTGGTGAGGAGCTGCTATAATTAAAAACTATTGGATGAATGTTTTGTTTTTCTTTGTGTTGAACATAATTAAATTATGTCCTCTTCGTTTGCATCTACAAGTTATTGAAAGTTATTTTTTATCCTAATCCGATGTGTAAGTTTTGTATACAGGTTATTTAAGAACAAATACAAACTTGAACAAATACAAACTTGCTGGACTGACAAATCACTGCCCTTTGCTTCGTGTATCACACTATTTAGCTTATACCATTTCATTTTCCAGTCCTGTCCATGGAGAAAAATTAACACAGTACTTTTACTGGCCAATGCAAGTATTGCAAAAAAAAAACCCAACATTTTTATTCAGGTTATTGCAATAATGCATGCAGGGAGGAAGAATAAAGATAAATATGTGATTCTTAGTAGCATCTCCCATCTACAGCAGCTTGCATGAAAACTTTTCAGCTGATGAGCTCTCTTTACTGTCATAAGACAGCATGTACTGTATGTGTTCCCTCTAGGATCATATAGACCTAATTTCGATGAGACAGAGTACCAGGTAATTGCAGAGTGGTAATGTGGGGGATTGGGAGAAATCCTGATCCTATGATACTGCATTATTTCTAGTCCCTTCCTGTTTCCACATGTGCCCTTGATCAACCCTGTCTCAAATATCTTCATATTTATGTTACATTTAAGAGGAAATGTAATTTCTGCCTGGTTTATGTTCACTGGCATCATTTCTTGTGTTATGTACTTGTATCACACATAAGACTTAGGACATTAGAAGGGTTAATGGTTGGCATACAAAGTGTAGGATTTTGACACCTTAGATGGGGGTTCTTGTCCTGCATCCCACAATTTGGTTTAAGCCACTAAAACACTTGGTTAAAAATATTGAAAATATCAGCATGCCCTGTCTTGTGCATTAAGTCAGCACTGACTTTTTCAATATTGGAAAAAGACCATAATCTTTCCCAAACCTTAACCAAGGCTTTGAGTAACCTACATATAACCATAAAAACAGTAACTATGCTTTAGATGCCAGGAGTGGATATTGTCAAATAAAATATGTTGACAGTCAACATTTTGCAGATATGCTCAGTATGAACATTTTGTGTTGGGAGTAAACAGTTTGCAGATACTGTATGTTCAATATTAAACTTTCCTTGTTATGTTGATAAAAAACATAATCTTGGAGGCATGACGTTTCCTACACATTTGGTAGTACAAACTAATTGTACATGAATGTAAATTATAGTAGTGTGCACTCTTCAAATACAGATTGTAAAAAGAGATACTAGATAAAGTCAATCACAGCTCTTTTAGGACTTTTGCCATCAAAGTGCTAATATTTTGAGGGTGAAAATATATTGTTTCACACAGTGAACTTTTCATTCGACTGAATGGATATTTTATTTCAGAATGAAACCCTTTACATTTTTGTGGTCCTGTAGTTTCATTATTCTATAACTAAAAATACATTAAATACTATACAGTATATATTCAATACAATTCAATTATAAAATAAGATAAGATAATTCTCTGTGTCCATTAAAAGCTGTATATTCAAGAGGTTTTGCAGTAACTGACAACAATGCTGTGGTCTATCAGATACCTGTCAGGTTCATTTCACTACTCTGTGAACACGTCATTGATTTCTATTTATGCTCCACTTGTTCTGCTTAGATAAAACAACCACTTTAAGTACCTCATCAAGGATAAGAGTGAGAAGATTTTCACATTAATGTTTATTATAGAGCCTGAAGAGTTTCCTTCACATTTAAAGTCTGAGGAAACAACCTATTCTAAAGTAGACAACAGACTTTGGTCAATTAAGACTGTGGAAGCAGTCAACCCATCAATATCAGACTTCACTCACACCTTTACACACATCTGTAATAAAGGCACATCAGAGCAGAAGTGCAGAGAAGCTTGGGTCTGTCAGAATGCAGAGCAGACATACAGATCGTGTTTATAGTGTTGTCTTCTGTCCACTCAGTTTTCTTTTTTACTATTAAATCACTTATTTTAATTTTTCAACCCATAGGTTGCACATGCCTACCTTCTGTTGTGTAACATTGATTGCCTCATAATACAAAATTATAATATCCTTGATGAATATATAGAGCTGTTGATCAACAACACTAAGAATCACAACAACGCTAGTGACTCAGTGAGGCTGTACTCACACACGGCGATGCTTTGAGCTAAATGCTAATGTCAGCATGCTAACATGCTCAGAATGACAATGTTAACATTTGCTTATTAGCACTACAAGCAAAGTACAGCTTTCACAGGTATTTGATCATAAAGCAAAGTATTGGACAAATTAAAATCTTGACCAAATGATGGTGCTAGATGAAAATGTCAAGAAAGAGGTCACCAAAGTTATTATAATTCATCCCAAGGGGAACATTATTGTCTCTACCAAATATCAATACAATCCATCCAATAGTTGTCGAGACATCACACACAAAACCAAAAATGTCAACCTCATGGTGGTGCTAAAGGAAAAGCCAAAAGGACCACCAAGGTTATTAGAATACATAACCTGGGGAACCATGAATGTCTGTACCAACGTTGGTGCCAATGTATCTATTAGATATTGACATATTTCACTGGATAAGTGAAAGGTTTGACCTGCTGGTGGAGCTAGAAGAAAAGTCAGGGGATAAACAAAGTAAAGAGGATTCATCTTCTGTGGACCATTGATGTCTGTACAAAATTTCATGGCAATCCATCCAAAAGTTGTTGAGATATTTCAGTCTGTATCAAAGTGGTAGACCATCAGACAGACGGGCATTGTCATCCTGAGAGTTAGGGTGGCTAAAAATATATCAGATAAACAAAGCAGACACTGTGTACTGTTGGAAAATGTAGAAAATTCTACAATCCAATTTGGATTGATTGTACTGCTGAAACCGCTGAAAGTATAATCTGCTATGATTGTTCTTCCTGTGATGGCTTTATTTGATGTTTGTCTCCTGATGGCTGTTATCCGCGCTCCTCAACAGGTCAATCACAGTGTCAGATTACTCTGGTCTTGAAATGCCATATATCAGGGCTTTTAACAACTTCAGATCCTATTCCCTGTAATGTTTTCTTACCTGCTTGAAAGTGCAAATCACTGGATTTTGAAAAACTTTCTTGTAAGGTTACCTCCTTCGAGCACAAATCTGATTCCTTCTCTCTTAACATACTATTGATCAGATTAGGTGCAAGTTGTGGAGATGAAAATGATCCTCTGCTATCAAGAAGTGCATATGCATTCAGGCAGTGGCTTGGGGGAGCTGCGAAGGTGAGAACATCCTTCTTCCCTGAGCTATTTTTTTCCACTTCTATATTCAGTTTAAGGCTTTTTTCCCCCCATTATCCTCCACTCCATTTCAAGGAAAACACATTTAAGAACATCAACTCTGCACTTCTAAACGTCTGCCTCCATGCTCTAAAGTGGAGCGATACAATGTGCATCTTGTTGTTTCAGAAAAAAGGTTTCTGTTTGTGAGTATGGTATCGTGCTATTAGTAAAACAAAATCTATCGCAACCTGATGGTTTTAGCATGAATTGTCTGATGAATTGAACGAAGGGAAAAATAGGGATGCAGAACTTTGGAAATGAATGAAGGCTTTTTCTATACTGCATATCAAATTAGGACCATATTCTACTCACTGCACACCAAAAATGAGTGCCCAAAGAGGATAACCAAGAAACCTGTCTAACCTATTTGGCTGCATTTATTAACTGCATGTATTAACGACAAAATTTCTTTAAAATGTATGGTTTTAATGGGTTTCAATGAAACACTTTTGTCCACTAGAAGTACAAGAGGCACGAAAATGAATTAAGAGAGCCATTAACTTAGGTTGTGTTGAAGTTACATCACTGATGTGAAATTACAATTTGGGACTACTTGGTGAAATGTCATGTAATTTGGATGAGTACAGCCTGAATTATCAAAAAAAAAAAAAATCTCAGACACAAATGTCCTCCTATTCTCAATAACATTTTTTAATCTTACCACAGTTGATCAGGCAAAGAAGAGACTGGGAAAATGGCCGATTCCCACATTTCCCCTTTAAACTCATCTTGGCCATCAAGGCATTTGAGAGAGTTCTGAAAAACACAAACATATTTGAGTTTAAAAATAATGAATGTAATATTTTAGTTAGAAAATGACAAATGTAGCCTAAGTGCAACTTACAAAGGGTTAAAAATATTTACTGCTGTTAGGGGACACTTTATCAAAGCTGCGTACAGGAGGTACAGATTTGAAAAGACATAACTGGAAAGACATAACTCTCCCATTTATTTAAGTGTCCCTTATTAACATGCCATCTACATATGACACACCCTAATTTGTGTCACACATGTTGTTTACATTTCACAGCTAATGCCATACCATGCTTTCTACTGTAGCACTGCCAATGTATCATCACACTTCACTCTCATTTTCAACCTATGGGCTGATAATGGCAGTGCTATGACAGAAAGTAGTTCTGCCATTTTTGAAGGGGGCTGGAAAGAGTTTTTAAAGTGAACCCAAAACAAACGTGTGTTGTTGTGCATCCTTCAGAAATGTGTCAGCTTTGTGTTGTGGCTCAAAATCATGGTTTCCAGTCTGTATCTACTTCATTCATTCTGGATCAGTACACTGTCAGATTGTGGGGTGGACGTAAAAAGGATTACTTGCATTTCAAAGTTCATTCCCAGTTTTTTTGTGCGGGTGTCGTCAGTGGCGTGTGGTCCATTAATTCCAGCAATTCCAATTGTGTAATACATAGTAGAAGGAAAAATCGTTTTTGTTATTGTTATGTTGTGTGTGTGTGTGTGTGTGTGTGTGTGTATGAATTTCAGTTGTTACTCTCACATAAATCATGCGTTACTACAGAAACGTGCAATGACTAGGGCTAGAGCTGGGGTGGAGAATTTTATGCCCAAGAAATGTTGCCAGATTGGATGATTTTAGGATAGATTATGTTGGTAAAAATTAGCTTGGATGGGTTGACAAAATCTTGGCCTGGTGTGTCATAGTGCAGACGTTTTTCTTATTTTTTTTCAATATTCATATTATTTTCTGGCTAATAATGACGTTTTTGAACCAACCTGGCAACACTGGTCAGCCAGCAGAGGCGCGTCCGCCGGCTAATAGCTGATCAGACCCGTGTGTGTGTGTGTGTGTGTGTGCGTCAAACTCCGACATAGACAGCCGAGGATAGAAGCAGTGCGCCCGTGAATTACACCAAAATGAGACTCTCAGCATAGTTTTTTATTACATGCTATTGTGTTACAAACATTTACCTGCCAGTGTGGTGGATAGCCTTCCGAGCATTGCTATGTAATTTTATAGAAATGAACCACTTGGTCACACCAGAACATACTGAAAAAGAGATCCCGTTGAAAGAAACGTGTCTCCAGGGAAATAAGGTATTGTTGGCAGACATTATGGCATCCTTGTCATTGGGTGCCAATGGGACTCTGACTGAATAATCCAGCCATATTTTAATTTATTGGTATCAGCTAAAATAAACCCGATCAAATGCTGATCCTTTCTTTACTGTGCTCTACTATGTTTTGTTCACCTCAGCCTGCTAGTGTTGCAAAGCTGCTCTCCTTTATGAGCCAGGCTCAGTGCATGCATTCGCTGCATATGCAGTTGAAAATCAGAGTGCATGTGAGTTTGGAAGAGGAGAGTTTGGAAGAGGAAAGGTTAGGCATTCAGTCCAAAGAACACTGTACCTACTGCCATGCATGGTGGTGGTATCACACTCTGGGGCTGTTTTTCTGTCAGGTGCAATGCAGAAAGTGGACAGAATAATGGGGAAGCAAGATATGGTGGCTTTGGGATGGCTAAATGAAGAGGAAGATGCTGGTTGGTGGCTGATGGAAACTGTTGACTAGGCAGAGCTGGCCACAGAACAAGCCTGAGGAGATGATGCAAAGAACTATTCAGAAGTTTGAATGTCTGCAGGAAAGGAAGGAAACACTTACCACGAGAGAATATACTGTGATACTGTTCCTACTGAGAACACACTATATATAGCCATATTGATTATTTGTCTCACCCCTAAAAGAAAATATGGAAACGTCTCCTTCTGTCAACAAAAAGATGGATGACACTGGTTATTATTGTAACCATGACAACAAAGGTCCTCTAACCTAAATAAAATAGTTTAGATTTTAACCCAAATCAGGATATGTTCCTATCCACAACTAAGTACATATAGTATCTTTTCCTAGACCAAGTCTCTCATAAATAAAAGATTTATGATGGCACTGCAACTCTTGCCAAATGGAGCGTGAGTTCAGAAAACCCTTCTTTTTGTCGTTCTAAAGGGCAGTTACAAATTACACATTTTGTCTTTTGATTTGGCAAACATTAAACTCACTTTGTGAAATCCACATTTCATGTGGCCCTCTTTTCCCTGGCTGTGACCAGCTCCACAATCTCCTCCTCCTCCTCTTCTTTGGGGGGTTTTCTGATGCATAATCTGGTAGTAGGCCTATCAGAGCTAAGGCCAAAGCTTGTTTTGCTACATTCTCAAAACAGAGGGAGGCCATTCAGTGAGCCCTTATGACCTGTATGGAAGCATCTGCACTCATTTTGTTTCTCCACTCATGTATTCAGATTTTTATTTGTCACCTGTCTGTAAAGAGAAAAGCAACTGATTAGATAAATTGTGGAAGTACTTATTATTGTAAAAAAAAAAAAAGTTTTATTCAGGATTCATAAAGTTTTTCAAGCACTTTCAAGGTACCTAAACCAAAAATGTCCAGACTCTCGAAGCCTTTATCATCACATCTAAATTGTTACTATAAATGCCAGGAGACAACAAACAAATATGACGACGGGATCATTTCATTTCAAATATTACGATTTTTGTGATGTGTAGATGAAACATATGTATATAATAATAATAATAATAAGTATATTCGAATTCAAGAATATTCCTAACCTTGAAAACAGAATGGTTAAAATTAAACATTTTCCAACTTTCAAGACTTTGTATGAACCCTGTTTATTTAACAAATTACAGCTGAAATTATAAGCACAGGAAATGAGTTACACTATAGCCCAGTCAGTCAGTCCCAGGGAAAGTGTATTACAAACTTTTCAAAAACTCATTATTCCGCTGGTCAAGACCCACAGAGTTTACAGGGCATGGCTGAACGCCTGCAGACACCGTGGTACACCGCCAGGGCGCAAACCGGCACCTCTGGCATGGTTTATGTCCCAGTTTTCTCCCCCGGTCCTGTTTGACAGTCCACTCACGAAAGCCCCGGTACGTGAAGGCAGGGAGGAATGATCGATGTTCAAACTTTAAGTAGAGGACAGACGATGGGGGTTCCCAGCTCTGCTTGACATTGATCCCTTCCCCCTGAACTATCCTGAGTTGAACGGCAGCAGAGAGGAACTTGTCTGGGATTGTTTCACATTTGATTGTTTGAGAGGAACCGGCTGTCGAATCGGAACACAGTAGCCTAATACAGAAACCCCTGCTTCTTCTCTGTGTTTTAATCCTTAATCTTCTTCATGTTGTCTCTAACGGAATCTAAAGACGCACAACTCCAACTTGGGAGTGTTTTAACTGTTCTTCGCTGTTGTGTGGACCCTGGAAAAAAGATTTATTCACAGCATAGGTTGGTGGAATGTTGCCCGTTTATAGGTGTGTGTGTGTGTGTCTCTTTCTCGTTGTGTGTGTGTGTGTGTGCCTGCCTGAGAGACTGTAGTCTATCTGCATCAAAAACTGGGTGATTCTTGTCTCCTTGTCAATTTGCAGTACACCAGAAGTCTCTGTTTCTCTGTGTGATCCGCGGACACACGCTCCGCACGAGCGCACAGACGCGCACGCATAACACAGGCGCACACAGAGAGCCAGGTGCATTCGGTAACCCGTTTAGCAGCGGTCAGTCTGGCACTGCGGCGCTGTCCATGGTGTTGAACATTAACCCACACTGTCTTTCTGTCTCTCTCTCCGTCTATGTGTATGTCTCTCTCTCACTCTTTAGATTTAGTTGTTTACTCTTCTTTGGCATGAAGGTTATATGAACTAGCATTACCAGGCTACAAATGAGTTGCATGACGTACAGATGTTAGAGAAGCCTGTTTGCGTGCGTGTGTAAGTGTGTGTGTGTGTGTGTGTGTGTGTAATGAAGGGTTTAAGTTACAGTGTATCCAGCGCAGCCTCAGTCAGGCTTAATTGTAAATCATCAGTACTATTTAAAAAACGTGTATTTAACCATTCAATCCCAGCTGACTGGCAAGCTTTTAACTCACCAAAAAAAATAAGTCAAACTGGTGCTGTGTCTCAAATTGCGTACTTGCATACTCAGACTTAGTATTTTGAGTGCATAAGTGCGTTCACACTGGTAAGTATGGCAAAATGCAGTGTACTATAAGTTCCCGGATGGTGCACACAAAATGGCCAGAAAGTTGAGTGTGGAACACTTCTCACCCTCAATGGTCGCCATCTTGGCCTTTCCAGTAAGCGCACAACAGCAGTATTCGATTTGGGACACTACCCTGTCAAAATGAATGCACTACACAAGTCAGTACATAGTGTACACGGTATACTGCATGTAAGTGTACTAAGGGGAGTACGCGATTTGAGAGACAGCTTGGATCTATGCTGTGGACTAGGCTACCAGTCTAACACCATTTTGTGTGTGCTGGGATTATATTCATTCCTTGAAAGTGAATTGAACTAATGCTGGGCACAAATTAACCACAGGGACCAGTTCACTCAAATTACATAAATATATAAATACATAAAGATAAAAATCTGTCACTTACCCTTTTGGTATCAAACCCTGAAGAAGGTTTTGGTTTCATGTGCGAGAACATGTGTGTCAGTGAATCTGTCTCTGTGGATATTCCAAAGTAACCGGGACATTGTATATGAAATAAGAAATAATGTTGAGGTTTTCAAATGTATGATTAAATGCTTTGAGCATCATAAACACACTCTCCACACATCTCCATTGTGTTGAGATGGATGTGGGAAGAAGTCTCAGAGGGATACATCAAAACCTGGACAAATAAAAACAAAACAATGTGCATGGCTAGATATTGTTAGAGGTAGCTTAAGTGAGAGGAATCAACCCTTTTTAAGGCAGTTTCAGATTCAAGTAAATTCCATGTACCTACTTAACTTACTAAATACTATAATATTTAGTTTATTTAAACACACAGTATGTAATTTCTGCCGCTAGAAGTCTCTCAATCAAAATAATAACAAAAGACGTAGTTTGATGACATCATGAAGTAGCGTGGGATCATGGGAGTTGTTGTCTTCAACATCTGACATGACACAGACGAGGAAATGTGTATATATAAGTTTTATTCACGTTACATTTAGTCACGTTAATTCACATTATGTAATTTCATTCTAATGAAATAGCTGAAAGTAACGTTAGCTAACGTTAACTTGCTAACTTACCATTAGATGAGTTGACTACCCATACAGCTACTGTAGCTAACGTTATATGGCGAATTCAGTCGTGGGGTAACCCAGTGCTCTTGGTCCATGGTCAAAACAATCATACTAAAAATAACTTTATGAGCATGCTGAATGTTGTAACATTATAACGTTATCATACGCATTAGCCTGGTGGCTGGCATGAGCCACTTGTCATAGTAGCACATAAGTAGTAAGCCAGATCGATATTGAAATATCATATCAATAAATTAGGTCTCTGCTGGATTACTGTGTTGCAAAACATGCAATTAATGAAAAAAATATGCTGTGTGGCAGAAAAAAATGCTGTATTACTGTTACAGAGTTTAATTCTGTGACATTGTATTCCTTCTTTACTATTTCCTGTGTTTCCTTGGAAGTTATAGCAACCAGAGGGGGTAAAGGGTAAAGGGGATATGGTGCCATTTACAGGTGACCAAATGAAATGCACCTTTACCTTGAATAAAATTACATATTTCTCTGGGTTTGAACATTGTTGGAAGCATTTGGGATAATGTAAGTACACAGCTCAATAAAATATATAACATCGGTCTAGTCATTTTTAGACATTTTAATGCGGAAATGTTACATATTATACCTTTTAATCTGTACAAAAACAGAAGTGTAAAAAGAAACAAGTTGTGGTTTTACAGGGGGTTATGTTTTTGGGTGGGAATAGTAAATTCTTTCAGTCTTCAGTACTTGTCATTTTTACACTTTGGTTTTTGTACTGGACGGACATAAGAATGGTATCAATCTTCTTCTCATCTAACTCTCAGCAAGAAAGTGAATAATTGTATTTATTATATCTTGAACTTTTCCTTTAGTAAGTTGTTAGTAAGCAGATTCTGGTCTAAAAAGACAAAGCAAGTGTCCTGATGGGGGGATAAACAACAATTATAGAGGCTTTTCACAACCTGGCAACCAATTGTTCTCAATAATAGCTTATGACTGCAGCATCAGTAAATTCCTTTATATACCTTTATATATACCTTTATATCCTTTAATAAAGCCATTAGTTCCAACTTATAAACACTTGGTGGTGGTGATAAAGTGTAGTTAGTCATGGTCTCTGTGAGAGACACTGCTGTGTGCTAGCAAATACCAATGTTCTAGCTTTGTCTGCTGATTGCATGATAGATGAGACTGTAAATGCGAACGCCTTTTAACTTTTGTGATGTGTAAACTGCAGCCTGCATAACATATTCTAATCAAGACTTGAATTCTCCATGTGGAAAACCCATCAATGCTCTTCTTCAGACGTTATTCTGCCAAGTATTTTCATCAGCATCATGAGCACATTAGCATAAAACAGCATGGATAGGAGCCCAGCAGTTAGAGACAGGGGCTTGTGTCTTGAAAGTTGCCAATTCCAGCTTGGCTGCCATGGAAAATCTGGAGTCACAAGCTGTGGTTGCACTGGCCAGCTCTGAGTGGAAAATGTGTGATATTGGAAAGATAACACACTCATTTAAGAAACATCAAGCAGGAACACAGTGTGATTTTTGCACTGTACATGACCATGAGCTGTCATTTCAGGTTCACAGCATACTGCAGCAAATGCTTCGCCACTCTTGTAATGTCAGTTCACATGACCCTTTATTGCTCTGTGGTTGGGTAATGCTATTAATGCACTATTGTGATGCATTTTCCTCACTCCTACATCAAAACACCATGGATGTAATAGGAGGTAAAGCCATCTGAGCTCAGCCAAAGTCTGCTTTTCAGGGTGACATTTAGGAGATGAAATAGAAAGCAACAATAAAGTCCTTAGAAGAGAAAATGAGAGAAAGTAGAGCTGATTTGTGTATATATTGGTGCATTGCTTTATGGTGACTGAAGGTCATAGTTTACCCACCTTTTATTTACTACTTCAGTTATGAAGACAAGGCACTCTCTCTCTGTCTCTCTGTCTTTTTCTCTCAGCTACCAGTCAGATTGTGAGTAGTACTGAAAAGAGAGCAAGCACACTGAGTCACGGCTGACACACTGACTGCCCGCTGAGCTGAATCAATTCCATTTGAATCAGTTTGATTTGAAGTCTGTGCTCCTCTTCCTTCTTTGTGTCATGCAGCTTAGTGTATATATATGTGATGTGTCTGGGTGTTTGTATGCACACATCTGACTGTGTTTATATGCACCCATTGTTGACGTGACTGTGTGCGATTTTGTCTTCTATCAAGGACTACAATGGCAATGTGGTTTGTGCTATCTGATGAGAGTATATCTGTAAAGTGTACAATTTTATTAAAGGAGTAGTTTGGAAAATACACCTATTTGTGTCTCGTGTGTGTTTTTTTGTACGGAGTTGGAGTCAGCCTAGCTTAGCGTAAAGACTGGAAGCAGGGGAAAACAGCTAGCCTGGCTCTGTCCAACGTTAAAAATAAGCCTTGTAGGCTTCTGAGTTGTAAATCCGGTGAATGTTTTCTTTATTTTGGTATATAAACCATCTAAAATGCACACAAATGAACAATCTCCACTCATTGAACGCGGTTTGCATATGAATTGCAACCCTATAGGTATAAATACATGGGGCACAATTAGAATGTGGATCATGAACACCATGATGTGATGCTTGGGATGGAAATGATGCTATAAATCAAATAAAAACTGGACCTTAAAGCATTAGATTCTAGCACAACACTCCTAAATCTCGGATCTAAGTGTTGGTGGTCGAGTTGCATTGTGGGTGGGTGTGACACAAGCTATGATGAGTAGTGTTGAGATATCATATTGTTGGTTGTTTTGTTATTTTGAGTTGTCAAATTGGGGTTGGGAGGACCTGAGTGAGTGAGGCAGTGTAGAGAGGAATCAGCGCTGGATAAACTGCAGGAAAGGAGACCGGGTCTTATGGAATGGGTTCAGATTGTCTTTTAGGGTTGATGTGAGCTTTTCTAGGGTTGCATGGTCTGTTAACAGATTGAGCCAGTGGTTTATTTATCATTTTGTTCTGTCTTTCCAGTTGAGTAATATGGTTTTCTTGGCCACAGACTTGCTATTAAGATGAAAGTTTTAAAGTTTGGAGATGTTGTGGGATTGTGAGTGTGCTCAGCTCAGCTCAATTAATCCATCGGTTTAGCATTCCATTTACACAGAAATCCATGTCAATATATTTTTTGTCTGCCATATGATCCATGGCAAGGGTTTGTAGTCTTATTCATAGAATGCATCGTATTTGTTTCAAAGACAATTTGTGGATTTAAGGTTAGTTAGAGTACATTTTAGAGCAATTTTTTGATGAACAACAGTTTATCCATACGCCCAGCACTTTTGTGCAGTATTGTACATATCTACAGCATGGATTGCCAGATACTAGCTCTACAGTCTTTATGCTAAATACGGCTAATCAAGTCCTGATTCCAGCTCGGTTCTTAATGCACAGACTTTAGACTTTAGATCGCATTCCCCAAATTGTTAAACCATGCTTTTAAAGCTCATTTGAAATATCTTTATTCATTGTTTTCTAATACATTTGTTTTCAAGACATACGAGGTTTTTACATGTTAGTGGTGTTATGAAACAGCTCAGTTAATTATGGTGGCTGTTGTCTGCACTCAAACAGAGGGGGCTTGATTACTGGAGAGGCACACACACACACACACACACAGCCCCCGAGTCAACATGCCTCTATTATCTATTTTGGTAAACACTTGAAAAACAGGTGATCACACAATCTGCCACTGGTATTGTACAAATCCACTTGTTAACTTAAATGTCGAGCTCTCGCTAAACATGTCACAGTCAAGTGAACTGAGCTGAACTTCTCAAGTGTTTGAACAGCAACTTTTGAAGTTGTGGTTTTAAGAAGTTTTAACCTTGAATTTTCCTTGGCCACAAAATTACTTCTAAAATAGTTCTTTGGTTTGGACATTTTGGAAGTTTTATCTCTGAAATCCACATTTGCCTTTTTATTTGTAATTTTGAAAATATACATATGTACACCACTTACTGTGGAGTAGATTTATGTGCATAAAGTGTACCACCAATTTGCAGAGCACATTTTAATCAATTTGCACTTGCAATCTGCGTGTAATTAGTGACTGATTTACTAAGGCAGCAGCTCATTATGCAATCAGTGACTGGCTGTCCTCTAGATGCATTCTGAGTGCAAAGGAGAGCTCAAGAAGTGCAGTTCAGAAAGCTCAGACAAGAAATCTAAATATGTTCTGAATTAATAACATTCCGACACATTTACTATGGATGAAAGTTGATGAAGTCTGAGAAAATGATTACTGATGAAATGCTAATAATCTTTATTTGTAGAAATGTTTGAAATTAAAGCAGTAGGAGTCATTACACAAACTTTTGTCATGTAAATGTGTTGTGATAAAAAGAGTGCAGTCACCACAGTGCAGGTCAGTGAACATCAAGTTCAACTTTATTGACAACCCTGTCTCCTAGAAATGCACCATGCACCATGGGCAGGCACTGCACCCCAATGCCCCCCTTGGTGACAGGGCCAGCCTGTCATGATCCCAAGGACTTTTGTGTACACTGTGTGTTTTTGCTCGTTTCCTGTTTTATTTTGTAATCCCAGTTCTTGTTTTCTTGTGTGCCTTTTATTTCCTGTCTTTGTTCTTTTCCCGCCTGTTTTGATTGTATCACCTGTGTCTTGTTACGCACCTGTTTCTGCTTCCCTTGTTGTCTCCTCCCCTATATATACCGGTCCCCTGTCTCTGTTCCTGGTCGGTTCATTGTTTCATTTGTCTGTTTTCTGAGTCTCTCCATGTCATGTTCCTGGTGTTTCCCCCCAGCTGGTCAAAGACTGTTAAACAGCCAGATATATTATATGTCATTTTATCAATTTGTAATACACTCAAGACTGTCTTGCAACAGTGCAGCCATGGGATTGACTGCCAAGTAAAAGAAATCAATTCATCTTAATAAATGCATTTCATGTATCGTTCATGTATTCATTCATATAAATAAAATTTCTATTTTTGTTTAGTGTATTAGGGGTATGTAACATGACTACAATGGAATCTAATATTACTTGTCAAATGTTTATCAATACATTTTGTCAACGTTTGAATAAGTCATAATGACGGGAACAATTGTTTTCAAACTGTTGCAGTGTTTTAACAAGGTAAGGGGCAGTGAATGTGCTTGTGAACATGAAGAGGGCAGTGAATGTGCTTGTGCAACTTCAGGACTTTATTCATTTTTATTCAGAAACAAAATATGTTCCACTGTGCTGGGGTTCAGACGATTCCTCCTTTTAGGAACAACTTCTCCTGCTTTGGAGAAAACTCTTTCGCAGGGTACAGATGAGGCAGGGGTGCACAAGAACTCCACAGCAAGTTTGTACAAGTTGGGATAAATGCTCTGTTGCCTCTCCCAATACTGAAGGGGGTCCTCCGTTCTGGGAATGTTTGGTTCTGCCAAATATTTTTGGACTTTGACCTTAAACCAAAGCAAAAATAACTACCAGGTCTTTCAATTACAGCATCCTGTGATGATGCTGATGCTGCAGCTGGAGATGATTGGGACCTTATAACGATGGTACATTCAGATGCGACATGATGCTCATACTTTGCAGGTTTTGGAGCCTTTCCCTTAGGAGCCTGATGAGGTGCTTGCTCAGTTCCTTTGCCAGTGGGATTGTTGCATGTTTTGCCTCCTCCTGGAGCATCTGCTCTACCATTTTTAATAATGGTATCACTTTTGAGCCAGATACCCTTTTTTCCTCTGACAACTCCACAGTGGCTTCATTGAAGGGTGAGAGAATGGACAGGCACGCAGTAACATTATTATATTCATCAGATGTTAGCCCAGGGATGTCGGTTTGTAAACTTGCCAAAGCTGCCCCCACAGGCTCCCTGAGCTCCACCAGTCGCTGGAG
>VMKM01004325.1:0-18679 GCA_008360985.2 Macquaria ambigua | reverse complement strand
GGTAATTGTGTTTATTTGGTTTACATTTGAATAATATTTGTTGATATCCATTTTTTATGAACAATGTGATACGTTTGTAGGGATTATATTTGATTTTATCAATTTTTCTGTTGTGCTAACGTGTCTGGTACTGTTAGCTAGTTTGAGAGACTTCAAATGGTGCAAAGATGTATATTTAAAATGTTTGTCTATTTTTTGTAGTTTTCACTGTGTTTGATGGAGAAAAAGAGAGAGAGAGAAAATAAATCTTCAAAGACATCTGTATGAAGCGTGGCCTTTATTTCATTGGACGAGTGCAGCTACACCATCAATAATAATAATAAAGTTTATTTATATTGTACTTATTAAAACTAGAGATTACAAAGTGTGTGTATTTCAAACCAACCTGCAGACACACATAAACACACACACACGCAGACAAATTTACACAAATTCAAGTTATAAAAAAAGTCTTTTGATAAAAATGTTCAGAAGTGAATTCAGACTAAAATTAGTCGCTTTGTGATTGGAGAGTCGCTTGACAGGAAGTACAAAAGTATTAGCATCAAAATATACTTAAAGTACCAAAAGTAAAAGTACTCATTATGCAGAATAATCTATATGATATTATTGGATTGTAATTATTGATGCATTCATGTGTTCATCACTTTAATGTTGCAGCAGGTGGAGCTGGAGCTGCTTATAATCACTTTATATTCTGCTGGGTAGCTTCTGAATTGTCCCTTGGGATCAATAAAGTTTTATTGATATAATAATATCATCATTTATTTGTTGATTGTATTTTGTATTATTGATCTGAATCTGGAAAATAACTAAAGTTATCAAATAAATGTAGTACAGTATTTCCCTCTGAGATGTAGTGGAGTAGAAGTATAAAGTAGCATAAAATAGAAATACTCAAGTAAAGTACAAGTACCTCAGACTGGTACTTAAGTACAGTACTTGAGTAAATGTACTGCTGATAAACTCTGAAGTCCCACAATGCAACAACACATATTTGAAACTTGTCAGTAGTTTCTAAAGTCTGTCTGTGTCTGTTTCCTCTCTGCTGGTACAAAAACATTGTGATCATGTTTTTCTTGTGTATTTAGAGCTAAAGTCTGGTGGATCATGTTTCTCTGCTCACCACACCCAACAGTGATGTAATAGTGAGCAGTAATGTGACACATCAACCACCAGGTGGCAGCAGTGCTGTTCTCTCACATATTATCAGCTACCAAAAAAGGTTTGTTATATTTTTAACAGCATTACTTCCAATGATTGGGACAGGATCAATAAGTTTATTAAAAAGATTGACCCCTGAGTCAGTAGAAGAGTCTCTAGAGGAAAGAAAGCTCTAAACCAGACTTCAGTTTGAACATTTGATGTTTTTAGTCATTTAAACATTGTGTTGAGTGAGCGGATGAAGAAGCCCAGATAAAGGACTTCTGTTATATTTGCTTGTTTTCTCACATGTGGGTTGAATTTGAGATGTAATTAAAAGTGTATTTCCTATTTTAATGATCTTTTTAGGTGCATTAATTTGTCTTTTATTAACTGATCGAGTAAATTTACTGTTTTTTGAATGTAGTCTGGCTCCTGAGCTGCACTGATTGTGTCAGTTTGTGTGCAGTTTTATTCCTGCAGTGGCCGTTTATATGTTGTCAGCTGTGAGTCTTTTATTTGTTTCTGTGTGGGCGACAAACCCAGTTTCACATCTGGGTATTAATAAACTAAACTTATCCAAAAATGTATGAATGAATTAGCTAAAAATGCTGGTTTGATTAGAATTTGGCTGAATTTGTGTTTTTCTTGCATCACAACATCTCAGATTTGTTCAGGGACTAAACTGGCTTCAGTGGGAAAGTAGTACTGCAGTATATACACACACACACACACACACATATATATATATATATACTGTATATATATATATTTGTCATGTCGGTACCCTGGAGGTATGTTGGTATTTAACATTTTTTCATCAAATGTGCATTAAAGAAGATATTTATTTTCTGTACAACAGCGCTGTTTTTATTCAGTCGGTTTCTTCACATGAGAAAAGTTTCCATTGACCCTCAAAACAAATGTGAAGCCACAGAACACAGAGCGTCGCCGGGGCTGCCGGCCCGACCAGAGTCCACTCACAGTTTATCCAAAACCACGTGGGGAGGGAAGAAGATAAAAAACAACCTTCAGCCATTTTCAAAAACCCTCCGATCACACACGTCGGGTTTCTGATTCTGACGTTTCTTTAGACTGAATATATATTTGTTTTAAAGCAAAAACCCAAATAAATTACATGAATAAAATAAATAAAATGATTTATATTCCCCATTTGAATTACAAACCTGGTTTATTCGACTGTAATGTAGGGAGATACAAATTTACATGAAACACAACTGAAAAGTTAAATTGATTAAAACATGTGATACCCACCCTCACCAGTCACCTGACCTTACCTCTCCCTGCACACCTGTACCTCATCACCTCACTGAGACGCACCTGCGTCTCATGAAGCTCCACAGTATTTAAACCAGCCCAATAACTGCTGCTCTCTGTCAGATTGTCAATAATCAAGTTTCAACATAATGTCCAGAAAATCATCAAACGAAAACGTGAATGAACGTGTTTCCTTCCACTGCTGCTGTGTGGATTTTAGTTCATTGGTTGATGGAGATAAACAGGTGGAGCTGATTGCTTCGACTTGGAAATCAGCAATAGTTTACAGACTCAACTAACTAAAGTCTTTCTTCATAATTAACAACAAATTATTTTGTTCTTTCCAGGAAACTATCGACTAATGCCAAAAGTTTATCATGTGTCTTTGCCTTCCAATGACGGCTCAAATCTATTATCAGAATGACATCAAAACATTAGTGACCGTTACAAAATGATTCATAATTATATAATTATTATGGTGCTACGAGAAACCAAAGCTGATTGTTGGTAGGAAATAAGAAACATTAATAATCTCTGAAGTCTATTGATCCACCCTGACCTCCTGAGGTACTTTCAATGTTTAGGCATTTGAACAAACCACCAACCACCATCTCTTCTCTAAAACTGACGGAGCCCTAAAATAAAGCTCAGCTAAGCTCAGCAGGAGAGCTGCAGTGTTTGTTTAAATCTCACACGTATGAAAACTCAGCTACATGAACGAGGTCGGGTTATAAACAGCTGGTTCGACCTGCTGAAACTTAAAGTCAGTTAAAGTTGTCTGTGATTTTCCCTCCTGCAGCCCCAGCGCTCCCGACATACAAAGTGCAGCCATTTTTAATATTGCTAAAGCCGGAGTGATGTGACGGGGGGGCGTCTCAGACACAAAACATGTCAAAAAGCTTTTTACAGTGAAAAGAAACACATGGGGCATTTTTCAAAAGTGCATAAAATGTGATCAGCATGGACTGACTGACGCTCAGATGACAGAAGTGAGGAGCTCTGCAGGATGAAGGTGTGCTTATCAGCTGGTTTCTCTCCGACTTTAGTTTGTTGAGTTTGTGCTTCGTAGAGTTTTAAGCTCACTTATGTTCGGATAATATACAAAACTGTCAAGTGGTAGGAAAGGCATTTCTAATATACAGCGGCTGCTCACACAATGTACAGTCCTCTTTCCTGCTCGTTAAAGGAACAGTCCAACACTTAGAAATCCTCTGGTTCTCTTGATTCCACAGTCAGATGAGAAGAGGGGGACTTAGCTTAGCCTAGCTTAGCACAACAACACTTGAAGCAGTGTTGGAGCTGCCCCGCCAACATCACAGCAAAGTATTATATTTTTATGAAATAAAATAATCTTATTGAGCAGTGGCACTACATCACACAGCAAAGACCTTGCAGGGCAGCGCTTACCACCTCCGCTAACTTATCTGCTGATGGAGACCCTGAACTAGCTGAGCTCCATCAAAAGAGAAGGTTGAAGAGAAGAGAGCTGGAGGTTCTGGCAACTGCAACAACCGAAACGATAAACCACAAGTGTTCATCTCGCACAAATATAATCAGGGATCTTTTATTACAACTGATGAGAGCAACGTGTTTTGTTCATCAGGATCATGAGCTTTTTGATGGAGCTAGGCTAGCAGTTTCCCCCTGCTTCCAGTCTTTATGCTAAGCTAAGCTAAACACGTCCTGGACCTGTCTCTGTACTGGACACACACAGATGAAACTGATATCCATGTGAAACATGTGACTCTGATTCCCAAAATCTTGGACTGTTCCTTTAAATCATATATACAGTTCGTACAGCTGCTGGCTCAGCAGCTACTTGTTTTTATGCTAACGGATGTTGAATCCAGTGAGTCTGACAGAGATGAAAACAGAGCGAAAGGCCGGCTTGTGCTTGTGGAAATCATCAAGCCTTTTGAGTTTCCTGCTGCTTTAACGTGAGAGCGTCTGCTCTTTCCACTGCAGTCCGTCAGCTCATCAGACCACCTGCTGTCGACAGGAGAGCAGCTGCTGAAAACACTGAGTACTGAGTGTGTTTACGTGGAGGCAGCTAGCCTGTATGTAGGCGTTCCTCTAATGACAGCAGGAAGCAGAAAACATCCTGTTGTTTACGGTCACAACCACCAAACAGAGAATCATAATGGAAATGTCACTACTCTTATTAGATAAAGGAATACTCCACTGTTTTCAGCCTTATCTGTAGCTGTTTGATGGTTGCATTTTTGATCAATATGTTGCCAAAAGTCATGAGGCAGCCAATCCACAGAATGTGGTCGCAGATATCCAAAAGTTAAACCAATGCTATCCACTAGGGGCACCGACCAAACCGCATGTGAGGTTTAGAGGGTTTTTGACTTATTTTAGTCTTTCCTAAAACAAAATCACATGAGTGAAAGTTGGAAATGATTATCTGCTCTAATTCAAGTTGTTAACGTTAGCATGTCCAGCTAACTAGCTTAACTATCTACAGTAGTAACCTAACGTTAATCCAAGGCCAAACGTTAGCATATCATTAGCTAACTCCATTATTTGTGGGGTTATGAAAACCTTGTTCAGGACTGGAGCATCCACTGTGTGGGAGCCAGTCCTGGATGCTATCAGACTTTAGGCTAACGTTAGCAACTCTGTCCTTCTAAATAGATTTATACTCAACCTGCTAACAACAGTTGTCATTTCAGCCAGCAAAATCACTGGTCACCAGCTAGAAATTAGAAGCTGCTTTTGTTCAACCTCTGTCTGACGTCTAGGAACCATTGTTTCAAAAATGCCATCTGATTGCACCTCAAGCTCTGCTCAACCTGAACCTGACGGCTCCCAAATAAGTTTCCGGTTTCAGGTTGGGTTTGGGCCATTTAGTTTACGTAAAGTTTGGGTCTCTGGTTGGGTTCAGGTTTGGGTATTTTCAAATTTATAAAGTAATTTCTTTCTTTCTCACTTTGTCAGTCGTCTATATCCTTGCATGTCATCATGTGTTGCAAGTACCCAATGCCCACTGGGAACCCAATGCATTGCATTAGCCTTGCAAGCTAACGGTCGGTAACTGATGAAGTAAAGCAAATATACAGCTTTTGTGTTGGGTCTGGGTCTCAAATTTGGCAGTACCAGTCGGATTGGGTTGTAGACACACGTTCTGGCTGGGTTTAAGTCTCAGTTTCAGGCCAGTGCAGAACTAAGTCTCAGCTTTTGCAATGAATACTGGGTATTGCAGGAGCTACAGAAACAAATCAGAGCTTGACTGTAATCAGAAAAATGTCCATACTTTTTAACCTTCTAAGTTTTGCTTGTATACATTCAGACGTGGCCCAAGGTCCATGATAAAATCAGTGGAGTATTCCTTTATTATAATGTTGGTGTGTTGGTTAATGGTGGCAGCAGTTGTGTGTGTGTGTGTATATGTATTTTGGAGTCACAAACACAGTTCAGGGCCAGGAGGAGCCTGAGGCCCTGCTATAAATAACGTTTCCATTATCAATCGGTCTCCTAACTTTGTTCCTTTGGGCTTCAGTGTTCAGACAGATGGAGGAGGAGAGCCACCAAAGAAGAAGACCTATCCTCTGAGATGCAGAGCTGGGGAAAGATGGGAGGAGGAGTCTCAATGGGAGTCGAGTTCATCAGCAGACTTCCCCTCCTGCCTCCTCTGCTGTTTCCACATCTCTACAGCGAGTCTGCCACCGCCGCCGCCGCCACTGCCACCACTCGCACTACATGATGCTGCACTTCCCCTTCAGTTTGTCGGCTCGTTTCTGTTTCCCTGAGCGCTTGCCGTCAATGCTCAGGCTCATGTCCCTCTTCTTTTCCAGAGCCAGCAGCTCCTGGAACAGTTCCTTCACATTGGAGTTCGTCTTGGCTGACGTCTCCATGAAGGCACACTTCCAGGCGGCGGCCTGAGCCTCACCCTCCTTCGTCTCCAACTCACGCTGGGCTGTCTCGTCACTTTTGTTGCCCACGAGCATGATGGGAATGGACTCCACGGTGCCTTTGATGGCCAGAACCTGGAGGGATATGGGATCAAGTCAGTCAGGACTGTACATCTGTGGAGGCCTCTACAAGTTATCTGGTTTTAGAAAGTGAAATTCAAAACAACATATCTAGAAAATGCAGCTTTACAGCTTTCAAACATTACATGTGGTAAAAATCATGTCCATTTAAACATGAGTCCAGTCCTCTGGATGAATTCAGACACAAGTTTATAGTTTTCACTTTGTAATAATTCTGCTACAAGCCTTTTCGATATTCTGTTTGTAGATAAAGACATAAAGAGAAAATACTGTAGTTGCATATAAATGTGCTAAAGTGAAGAAAGTACACCCCTTTGTTTTTACTGGTTCTTAACTGCGACTGATCAATATTGTAACAGTACTTTAAGAACCTCAAAGCTCATCTGTATGTAGAAAACCAGAGATATTTAGAGATAATAGCTACAGTGTATTATAGTGGAGGCACACCACCTTACCTGAAATAAAGACCACCACTGCTAACATCAGAAGAAATAATTACATTTGTATGAAATATATGAACCTTGAGTGCCATATTATACATCAAGGCCACATATTTAATGACTGAGGTAATCTAGAAACTAGATTAAAGACTGTGACCTGTTGGTATATGGGTTTGAGCTCCTCCAGTGACTGGCGGCTGGTGATGGAGTAGACCAGGATGAAGGCGTGGCCTTTGGAAATGGAAAGGCGCTGCATGGCGGGAAACTGGTGACTTCCTGTTGTGTCGGTGATCTGCAGCGTGCAGACGCTCTTATCACAGCTGATCACCTGCAGAGACACCGCAGAGAGAACAGGTACTGATCAATAATTCAACAAGTCAGTTATTAGCAGTTCAAGAGTTTAACTGAGTGTGTCCCACCTGTCTGTATGTGTCCTCTACAGTGGGGATGTAGGTGTCTCTGAAGGTGCCTTTGACAAACCGAAGGACCAACGAGCTCTTCCCCACCCCGCCGGCTCCGAACACCACCACCCGGTAGTCGTTACTCTGCTCGGGCATTCTGGGAGTTGGAGTCCGTCTGCTGCTCTGGATAGCTGACCTGTATGCTGAGGAAGAGATGAAAAGAGGAAAAGTTGTATTATGCAAAGAGAAATCAGTAAATGTGAAAGTACACATAATTAAGTACCGCATGTTTTAATCCATTATATAGACATCATGTATGCTGTCCAGTTTTACATTGATTAAGATTCTATTCAGAATATCTTTGATAGATTTTCACCGTCCCTTGCAAATTAACCAAATGAAATGAATAGTAATGGGAAAGTGAATATCTGGTAACACTTTAAAAACAGGAGTAAAAGGGAATGCGGGAAATGAGCATGAACTCCGATCTCGCTGGGAAATTCAGACAGAGCGATGCAGGAACAGACAAACGACCTGAATGTAATCAGTCTGAGTGCCATCAACAGTAACTGGTAAATGAAAACCACTCTGGTGTTTTCATTCTGGGAGAGTCCTTCAGCTGGACGCCCAACCTGCTTTAAGTGCAGATCATCTCCAACACAATGAGCATGTAAATACTGTGTGTGTGTGTGTGTGTGTGTGTGTTGCCCTCAGTATTCTGCCTCCTCATATATCCACCGTTAGCGAGCCCAGAAGCCGATGGTTCAGTTTAAAAGTTAAACTGTTTCAGGAACAGTCACCTTTAGCAGCTAAACAAGTTAGATTAAGGTTCAATTTAGCAGCTGAAACTGTTGACGGTTAGCTAACAGTTCAATTTAACTACAGTTAGCTAACGTTAACGGTTCAGTTTAGAATATAAAACCATTTGAAAGCTAGCTTTTTGTACCTAACAGTTTGTTTTAGCTATTGTTTCAGGTTAGCTAACAGTTCAATTTAACTAAAGTTAGCTAATGGATTAGTTTAGAATATAAAACCATTAGGAAACTAGCTTTATAGTTCATTTTAGCTATTGTTCCAGGTTAGCTAACAGTTAAATTTAACTACAGTTAGCTAACGGTTCAGTTTAGAATATAAAACTGTTTGGAGGCTAGCTTTTGGTAGCTAACAGTTTGTTTTAGCTATTGTTTCAGGTTAGCTGAGTTCTTGGCTTGAGTAGTTTGGCTCAGGTTAGCTAACAGTTTAATTAAGCAGGTAAAATTGTTTTGTTCTTGTTAGGGAATAGTTAAGTAGCTAATACAGTCTGTTTTAGGTTAGCTTTCAATTTAGTGACAGTTTGGTTTAAGTTAGCAAATGGTTCAAGGTTATCTATATGTTCATTTTAGTGACTTTTTTCAGCAAACAGTTTAACTTACTGTAGGTGCTATTTTGGTTGGTTACCTAGTTGTTCAATTTAGCTGCTAAAATAGTTTGGTTCAGGCTAGCTAACAGTTTAGTTTAACATCTTTTTGGGTCAGATTAGCAAACACTTTAATGAAGCAGCAAAAACTGTTTTGTTCTGTTAGCTAGCTGTTGTAGTCCAGGTTCAATCAATAAAAACTTCTCTCCCAGTATAAAACTCTTTGTCATGAATTGAGAATTGAACCTGCACCAAAAAATACTTTTCCTGACCTCCACTTTACTACATTGCTTCTACATCAAGGTTTATTCTCTTATTTTCTATTTTCTATTCAACTCAGAGCATTTAAAATATAAGCAAGATAATTTAAATATGTGAATGGTGTATATGATAGGCGTAATATATATAATCCTCTGTGTTTTCTATGTAAAGGACAGTTAGTGATGAATAAATGAGTCTGTCTGTGTCGCAGCTGCAGCTCTGTGACATTTAAATCTTCAGTGACTGAAACACGTGGACGCTGCATCTGATGAGAGCCTCGTCCTCTCTGAACTCTCTGAGTGTATTCACAGATAACGTGACGAACGGGAATGAATTAAAATGATGGAGCGAAGGCCTCAGGGAGTTTCCCAGCATGCCGAGCTGTATTCCCCCACAGAATGACTAACGAGCATTGATTACAGCTTTGCATGTCATTAAAGAGGAGAGCTGATAAAAACCAGAGAGGCTTTTTAAGAGAGGAGGAAAGACTACTGAGGAGTTTCACCATGAGACATCAGAAACCAGATTTTCTACTTTGACAGTGATTTATACCCCCACACTCTCTGATGATGCTCTCAAATATAAATGATTTCTCATCATTCACTGTTCAAAAACATTTTAGCCTGAAATGCTGGAAACATCAACACAAACACTGCTCACACAGAGATCTGCTGGGAAATCAATCACTGTCAACTGAAATAAAGTGAGGTTTAATTTTCGACACAAGTTGAGGAGCAAAAGGTAAAATAACACTAAATTAATCTGATTATAGGGCTGCAACTAATCTGCTGATTATTTTCATGATTAATCGTTTAGTCTATAAAATGTCAAAAATTTGTGAAAAATGCTCCTCACAGTTTCCCAGAGCCCAAAGTGACGACGTCTTCAAACTGCTTCTTCTGTCCGACCAACAGTCCAAAACCCAAAGACTCTTCATTTACTGTCAGAAAGGACAAAGAAAAGCAGCAAATCCTCACATTTAAGAAGCTGGAACCAGCAGACGTTTGACTTTTTTACTTGAAAAGTGACTGAAATGAAAAATTAATCGATTATCAAAATAGTTGGCAATTAATTTTCTTTGGATCGATTAATCGACTAACCGTTGCAGCTCTAGTTGATTACTCAATTTGTGGATCAGCAGAAAATACATTAATAACAATTGTGATTGTTTGTCATTGATTAAGCTGAAATATATATAAATAATATTTCACAGTAAACTGAATATCTTTGGGTTTTGAACTGTTGGTCGATCAAAACAAGACATCTGAAGACATCTCCTTGGAAATTTTGATGAGTATATTTAATTATTTCTTAACGATTTAAAGAGTAAAAGATTAAAAACAGTAAATTCTAAAATACAAGCCAGTATTCAAATAATGGCCATTGAGGCCACTTTCTCTGTTTAACACTGACAATGATTGCTGTTAAACTTCTGAAAACTCAACACTTCCTGCAGAATTTTTGAGATTTTTCACATTGAAAGAAACAAACAATCTTGCACATTGTTGATTACTTTTACTCACTTGATTAACAACTTCCTGTCCACAGACCTTCCCCAGGTATGATGTATATTTGACCTCATGAAGGTATGCTAACCAGATCAAATTCAAATTTTCCTGGTGAAGTTCTGAGGTCCAAAACGTTGTTAATAAAGTCAGTATATATAGTGAGCATGCACTTTGTAGTAATTGTTACCTGTTGAGATGTTTCACATTAAAAGCCTGCCAAGAAAGGGAGGGATTATGCCCATTGAACCACTGGAAGGCTTTTAATGTGAAACATCTGCAGGAAGTGTTGAGTTTCATTGATAGTCGTTTAACACCATTTGAAAAGTACGGCAAAGAAGAAAGTAATAAGTTTGAGAAAATAAGTCAGAGCAGCAGGGTGACCATGACCGGACTCTGTTCAGAGCTGCAACTAATGTTTAGTTTTTATTTCAGATTAATCTGCTGTTTTTTTTGGGGTTTTTTTTCATTTTTTTGATTATTGATTGAAAATATGTGACATCTTCAAATGTCTTGTTTTGTCTGGCCAACAGTCCAAAACACATACAGGTATATTCAGTTTTCTATCATGTAAAGCAAAAAAAATTAAAACAACTGCAGTGAATTTTTACTTGAAAAATGACCAAAATGATTGATCGATTATCAAAATTTTAGTTTATCCATTTTCTGTCGATCAACTACTCGACTGATCATTTCAGCTCTTACTCTGTTGTACTGATGGAAAAGGACATTATACTGAATTTATCAAGACAACAGGTGGTAACATATCATCAAAAAACCGACAGGGAACATTAGAAATAAAGACCTGGTTCTATCTGCAGTTCTTTATTCTGTTCTTTATTGATTAACCCCACTCCCTGCCTCCTGCAGCTCACAGATCCAGACTGTAATAACGTCTGCAGAACAGCAGATACCATCAGACCATCCGGTGCTTCCTCCCACCGCTTCCTGCTGTACGAGCCAAGCTGAGCGTCTCTACACCTTCATGGTCAGAAACTCAACTCTACGCAGCATCAGAGTCTGGTTCTGTAGACCTGTTCCCAGAGCTGGAGCAAGTACTCAGATCCTTTACTGTAGTAAAAGTACTAATACCACGCTGTAAAAATACTCTGTTCCAAGTAAAAAAAGCCCTGCATTGAAACTGTTACTAATTCATTTAACTGACTAATCGATTACTAATCATTTCAGCTGTACTTGTATAAACTGTTGGGTAACAAAACATATTTTATAAACTCTTCATGTCTTTTGTGTGCACAACATTGATTTGTAAAGTAACTACAACTGTTAAATAAATGTGGTGAAGTAAAATGTACAATATTTCTGTGAATCAATAAATGTAGTGTAGTGGAAGTAGAAAAGAAAAGACTCGCTGCTGCAGTTTGATTGATTGTTAGTGTTAATAATTGTTTTGCTTCTTAATTTAAATACTTTTATTGTCTCCAGGTGATTTCTAATTTCTGCTACTGTCATGATACAACATACACATGGTGACCATAAATCTGACGGATCACTGTGACATGTGGAGTCCCCCAGGCTTCAATACTTGGGCCGCTATTATTCAACCTGCACTCGCTCCCTGTGGGTCAAATCAGACAGGACAATAACGCAGATGACACTCAGATTACCTGTAGCTCTCTCACCAGGTGACTTTGGTCCCTCAGACTCGCTCTGTCAATGCTTAGAGCAAGTTCATTTATTTTGTTCTTTAATTGTTGTTCTAATGTGTTTCTTTGCCTATGAAAAGCACATTTAATTATGTAAAGCCTCTGTGTTTGAATGGCTGGAACATTAAGAACCAGAACTGTAGAAGCCTTTTTGACAAGAGGTGAAATGTCTCCAAGAATCTAAAGCAAGTCCAGCTGCCTTTGACTTCTAGATAACTCATGATGCTTTCTTCTAGCTGACAGAAACATCAAACTCCATGTAAAAATACAGCGTTTCTCAGGTTTGACTGCAGATCAGCTGCTGCTGTCTCTGCCGGAGCACTGACGTCACCGCTTCTTATCTCAACCACACATTTAGACCGGTGACTAATCAGCAGCTCGTTAATCAATTTGCACAACGAGCAACACACACACACACACACACACACACACACACACACACACACCTGCCTCCTGACAGCATCCATTGTGTTTCTGGATGTAACCATGGGAGCACCTGAATGTACTCTGTGTGTGTGCGTGAGTTGTCAAGGTTGCCGTGGTGACGGTGCTTGGAGGAGAGAGAGACAGAGATTTATACACTCGGAGGGGAGCGCAAACATGTCATCATCAGCAGGGCCGTTGCCGTGGTTACCTGCCTGCCCACATCATCTGACGTCACTTCCTGTGCGGAGGCAGGCGGCAGGGAAAACACCACCGACTGAAACCAGCAGCATCACAGCTACAGAAATAAACCTGCTTATATCACAAATACAGAACAGAACCAAGTACACAAATATATACTGACTGACACTGGTATAAATCTGACTGGGTCACAGTCACGGCTCTGTTGGGCTCTAATGTTGGTTAGAAACCAGGTTGGTTGGAAACCGTAATGTTCTCAGTCTCACTTCAAGATGAGACAATAACTCCAGCTGGAAAAGTGACACATTTAAAAACACCTTTCATGCACGAACTGCAAGGAGGAAGTAAAACAACAATACAACTATGAATGTGAAATTATAATAAGTAAAATAATAATTGATATTTCAATTTTTTCTTCAATCTTCTTTTTATGAAAGAACCAGATGTTTTCTAACTCAGTTGTTCATCTTTTGTTCTGATGGTTCAACAGGAGAGTTTCATGTCACCAACTCTGAACATGAATGTTTCTGATACTTTCAGACACTATAACTTCAGAATCGGAGTGATGTGAGCTCTTTGTTTCCAGTCTGAACTCTAGCAGCAGCGTCTGTACGAGCTTATAGACTTTCTGTGGAGACCTGTGGACGGAGCACAGCAGACTTTGCAATATTCTTTAAATACTTGAACGCTGTTCTACTTATATTCTTTATGTGCGGCTGGAACGTTAAGTCAGAGTCGATATTAACACTCAGTGTATTAAACTGAAGTCACAGTTTCTCTCTTTGCTCTTTCGGACCAGTAACAAAGACCTCTGTTCTGTCCTCATTTAGTTTGAAGAAAGTTTGGCTCATCTATAAACTGAAATATAAAAGTAGTGGACCCAGGATGGAGCCTTGTGGTACTCCATATAAAAACCATCAAACTGAATTCACTCAGTTTTTCAGTGTGGCGTCGGTGGATGTTATTGTACCACAATGCACAGAGTTTAGATGGTGGAGCTGCAGGAAAATCTGTGGTGTTAAATAAATCACATCAGCTGTTCTTATGTCACATTTAACTGTCAGGTCGTCTGTGCAGCAGCTATGTAACTTAACTTACTAACGTATTTTAACCCAAACCATGATCTTTTCCTAAACCTAACCAAACTGCGACCGCTTCACAACATTAACCACGTGTTTATTATTGTTACCATGACGACGAAGGTCCAGTACGCCTATACATGTAGTTTTGGGAGTCATGGACAAACGACCTATACTGCTGTTTAGGTTAGAGGACTTGTACATTTCTTATAAATGTGGAAGGTAAACACACTCACCTTCACATGTGAGTGTATGACAGGCAGCCAGTAGTGTTAACCTGCTACCATTAGCATGCTAATATGCTATAAATTGTGTAATAGCTAATTAACAGCAGGAAATAATTAACACAAGTTGTGTAATTTTTCCCCTCATCTAAAATAAGAACGTGTCAACTTCACAACATCAGACTGAAATAAACACACACACACACACACACACACACTGTCACTGAGAATAGATATCACACACACACACACACACACACACACACACACACTGTCACTGAGAATAGATATCACACACACACACACACACACACACACACACACACACACACACTCCTCACATTATTCTCACTCACAGTTTCTACTGAACATTTCCACGTTTAATATTCTGATTAATTTCTTCTGCATCTCATCTACAGAAAACTACAAACACTAAAGATATAATATATTATTATTATTAATATGTTATATTTAAATAGATTATGATAAAATCTAATATAAAGTCTTAAAACGTGGAGCGATCAAGAGCAAAATGAGTGGGTGTTTCTGACTTAATGTAATCTAGTTGAAGTGTCTCTGATACAGTAAGTAGTATCAGCAGTACTACAGTAGCAGTAGTAGTATGAGGTATACATTAGCTGTAGTAGTGACAGCAGTGACCTCCAGCAGAACCAGTAATGATAATAATTAGTGTAATCAGAACTGAACATCTTCAAGGATCTTTAAGAATGTATTAAGTACATTTTGCTGTAACTACTTGTGTACTTTTACTTGCATATCTGAATACTGCTGATTATTAATAAAAATAATAATATTTCTATGTGTACTACATCATTTTAGTATTCCTATAATATCTATGCTGATGATGATGGTGATGATGATATGACAGACTGTGACACACAACATACTTATACAACACACACACACACACACACACACACACTCTCTCTCTCTCAGCTGACCTGCTGCTTTGTTCTCTGTTTCAATCAGCTGCAGACTCTCATTATCTCCTCACATCATGTTAATCAGTCTGACTCCGCTCAATAGTAAGGACTGGTCGGGCACGCGCACCCCGAAGCTTGGATGAACGTGCACAATCACACACACACACACACACACACACACACACACACACACATGCACAGTGATGAAATTAGAGCCAGCAGCAAGCAGCAGCACCGAACCGGTTTGTGAAATCAGACCGACTGTGGAGCTCAGCTGCCGGGCTGCTGACTGTCGGCTCCCCGCTGTCGGTGTGTGAGTGTCGGTGTGATGTCTGCGGACTCACCGTGTCTCCGCGGAGCCTCAGTCTCTGTGTGTGCGGGTTTGTCTACTCTGGAGAGGCTGTGAGCATCCTGAACCCTCCGCTCTCTGACTCACAGCATCATCATCATCATCATCATCATCAGACCTGCTGCTGATCAGCACACATCAGCCCTCCTCTTCCTCCTCCTCCCTCCATCACCATCACCATCACCTCCTTCCTCCGCTCCGATGGCAAAAACAAGAAAAAAAGACTTCCGCTTGGGATTTTTCGGTTGGTTTTCAGAATAAAAGCATGATTTCTATAAACCTACAGAGCTCAAACACTGGCAAAAACCTTCATTTCCGGTTTGCAATCTAAACAACTGTTGTATTCATTCTTTAAAAAATAAGACGAATAAAGTTAAATTAAACAAAAAAGATCCAAGATTCAGCCAAATAATAATAATAATAATAATAATAGTAATAATAATAATATAATAAATAATAAACTTTATTTGTGCTTCACATGGCAAATAAAATCAGACAATTAAAATAATACAAAAATAAAATAACCAACAATAATATAAAACACATAAGACATGTTGGAAATAAAACTAGCATTAATATAAAGCTTTTTTTTAAAGATATTGATTTAAAAGAAGTCACTGATTCTGATAGGAGGTTTGGTTGTAATAGTTGTAAAGTGTTTTTGTGTCACGTGATATTTTGATGTCAGAAGACCGTCCTGGTAAAATAAAGGTCATAATAAATTAACCAGCAAACATAAAAATGGAGAAAAAAAGAGGCGTTTTCGCTCTTATTTTGAAGGCTGTAATCGTCGGGCGGAAGTGTTATTTTCAGCCTCCACCCTCCTCCTCCTCCTGCAAAGTAAAAATACATTTTCCCTCCACACCTTCACCTCCATCAGCGTCACTCAGACACGTCATCAGCAGAAAAAATAGAACAGAGTAGAAAAATAAAATCAACCCTGACGTTCAAACAGACAGAGTGATCAATACCTGCTGGGATATTAATGACTGATATGTAATGATATTTTTAGATATTATATATTTCTAATAGATCTCATAATGTTTCATTAGAAAGACCTGCAGATAATTTATTATTATAAATATCACAAAAACTGTGTGTTGTGTTAAAGACAGTGAGAGAGAATATTCTGCTGTTTTTAATGTCTGTGTTTGGAGACGGTTCATATCAACACAGAGTTTCCATCATTTTATTAGTTTCTTTAGTTCATCATCAAAATCAAACCAATCAAAGCATCCATTCTTTCTAATAAAAAAGAGGAAACTTTATTTGTTCTTATGTTATCTGTGAGAGACGTGTTCAGTATGATCTCTTACTGTTGTGTCATGACGCTCTGGACTTTACTGACACGAGCACAGAGGGAGAAGCAGTCAGCACGATCCAGCGGTTTAAACATACTAATTAAATTCTATCACATTGTCTTGAATACAGAATCTCATCAGTCAGTTCATCAATACATCTCTGTATAACAGTCTCATGTCTCATAATGATGCCAGAATTAACTGAAGAGATTAGCGGTACAACTTTACAGAGTAAACGTGATGTGGAATATCAGATAAAATGGAATAAGCTGCTCCCTCAGGAACACAGGACGAAGGGAAGCAGCTCAGCTCAGAGCACCTGTGTCAGCTGACCAATCAGCACACCTCCACCTGCTTCCAGAGAGCGTGCTCCTGTGCTCCCCAGCCAGCAGTCATGTGACCGTATATTATTATAATGGTGCCATTTAATAATCCAGAATTAGCTTAAAGTTCATTTTCAGCTGCAACACAAACAGAACAGCAGTAAAGAAGCAGGACAAGCAGTACTCAGATCCTTTACTGCAGTACATAAGTATTATTTATTATTAAATAGTTTATTTATCTTAAGGAGGAGGAGGAGGAGGAACTCTTCATCCTTAAGTTCATCACAAACATCTGGAGATACGAGGTTTTCACTGGACTAAAGCTGTCAGATAAATGTAGTGCAGTAAAAAGTACAATATTACCTCTGAGATGTTGTAGAGTAGAAGGAGAAAGTAGTATAAAATGGAAATACTCAAGTAAAGTACAAGTACCTCTACTTTGTACTTAAGTACAGTACTTGAGTAAATGTACTCAGTTTCCACTGAGGACAAATTACAAACAGCTTCAGTCAGCAGAAATCATTCAGACATCTTTTAAAGGTGATGAATATTAAGCATTTTGGGATGAAGGTCGTCACGTGTTTCCTCTTCCTACACAGTGACATCACCACAGCTCTGACCTTTAACCTTTGGCCTCTTTACAACACCTCAGGAACTCTGAGCTCAAACTGAACCTTCATATAACAGACTGCAGGAAATAAACTCATCATGGACGTTGATGTTGAAAAGTGCTGCTGTGTGCTGATCTCTGACTGTGTTATGTAATGTAAAGATCAGGGCTGATCAATAACTGATTGATTATTGTGCCATCAGGAGAAAGCGAAGGGTGGGTCATAATAACATGATGTCATTAATCTGAGATCTTTCATTCAGGAAGTAAATCTGTAATCTCACTCTCTTAAATCAAAGATCAGCGATGAAGCTGACCCCAAAAACAAACCTGTGGCGCCCTCTAGTGTCGGGTTCAAGTACTGCAGACAGGAAACACCAAAAACAACAAAAGATGGGACTGAAAATATTTCTTTGATTATTTCTTTTTTCTTTTTTTCTTTTCATGCAGCTTGAATGAAAGTTCATTGTTGTCCAGGCTGCATGAACTTAGTACAGACGCTATCAAAGATAAAACCAGTATGAACAACTTTCACAGTCAAACCTTCAGATCCTCGTGAATCACTGATGGAAACTTTTCCTACAGACATCAAACACTCGCTACAGAAATAATCCATATATTTTGAGACAAAGTTAACAAACCTGAACACAGAATATTTCAGCCTTTTCATAGAAATCTGACTCTCTTAAATCATCATATTCCTTTAATACAGAGTGTTGCTCTGCTTCATTCTGTCCTCTGGTGGTTTGGAAAGACGATTCAACAGAAGATCATGTTGAAAACTGGACATTAAAATGACATCATGCTGTAAATACCAATAATAATATAATATACAGGTTTATTCACAAACAGACCTCAAGTAGGTTCACTACTGTACTCTATCAGAGGAGGAGGAAGTACTCTGATCCTTTACTGCAGTAAAAGTACTACAGTAATACCACACTGTGAAAATACTCTGGTACAAGTAAAAGTCCTGCATTCAAAATGTTATTGCAGTAAAAATATGTAAAGTATAATCAGCTGTCTCCCCCCTCCCCCTCCTCCTCTCTCCCCCCTCCCCCTCCTCCTCTCTTCCCCTCCTCCTCTCTCCCCCCTCCCCTCTCTCCCCCTCCTCCTCTCTCCCCCCTCCCCCTCCTCCT
>VMKM01004324.1:0-18702 GCA_008360985.2 Macquaria ambigua | reverse complement strand
TACTCAGTAACAGTGTACTCAGTAACAGTGTACTCAGTAAAGTGTGAGTGTACTCAGTAACAGTGTACTCAGTAACAGTGTGTGAGTGTACTCAGTAACAGTGTACTCAGTAACAGTGTGAGTGTACTCAGTAACAGTGTACTCAGTAACAGTGTACTCAGTAAAGTGTGAGTGTACTCAGTAACAGTGTACTCAGTAACAGTGTACTCAGTAACAGTGTACTCAGTAACAGTGTACTCAGTAACAGTGTACTCAGTAAAGTGTAGTGTTCAGTATTAAAGCAGTAAATGTTCTACTGTTCTATCTGATCTCATTAGATGATTCTTTTCTCCATGAATTCATTGATTGATTGATTGATTGATTGATCACAATGAGCCAGAGCCCAAAGTGACTCCTTCACAACCAACAGTCCAAACCTCAACATTATTAACAACATTAACATTATTAACATCATTGGGGAGTTTCATTTAGAACTAGACAAACTCTTCATGTGTTTTGGGAGTAAACATGTTGATTTGTAAAGTAAGTGGTGGAAGTCTCTGTGTGTGAAGAGCCCTGTGGGACTCTGGGAGGACACTAATGGAAGAGTTGGTAACAAATGGCTGATTTATGACAGGATGGGTCTGATAAGGACTGAGACCCCCACATTCTAGGACGGGGTCAGGAAACGATCCCGCTGTGAGCTCAGGAAACACAACAAAGGGAAGCTCTGACTCAACATGTTGGTTCTGATGCACAAACAACAGAAACTCCTTCAGTAGATAATGACGCATAAAGACGTGAATATGTTCACCAGTAAACTGACTGTCTCTTGCAACAAGACAGAAGTTGGAAATCTCACATCTGCTCAGAGAGGAAACACCAGAGCAGATCTCAGCATCTCTGTTAACATGATGTTAAACTGCACCTGCAGGTGACCTGAGAGCAGCAGACACTGCAGATGAACTCACCTCAGAGAGTCGAGTGCAGCCTTCAACCTTCAGGTGCAGCAGCAGACACTCACACCTCTGCAGAACAGGCAGAACAGACAGAAGAAGAAGAAGAAGAAGAAGAAGAAATAAGTTTTCTGTTAAGCCCAGTTCAGACCAAAGATTCGCTACGAGACGAAAACCGTTTTAGAAAAAGTGGGGAAAAGTAGCAGCGGTGTGAACCGGCCCGTCTCAGCTCGACTCAAACCGGCTGATGGCGTCGCCCGAGACTCAGCTTGTCAAATCGCCAGCGGCTGGTTTTAGAACGTAAGGCACGTCACCTGTTTCAACAGCCAATCAGCAATTATAAACACTCAGGTTGTTATAGCTTTCTCATCAATTAAGTATAGCCTACTTTCTTTATTACACTGATTATTAATACAGTAATGAAATAATGTCTAATGAAAAATAGAGTAGCCTGCAGTTGTTATGGCAGAGTCAGGAGGATACTTTTAATTTTGTTTAATTGTTGAATCTGCCCTCTTTTCTCTTGAACAACAGTCAGTCATGTAACTTATTCTATCTATGGGCTGTAGCTCACCTGTCGCCATGAAGCACAGCGTTATCATCAGCCGGTCCCCTGGTGAAATGCTGTCTGATAGTTAGTGTTTTCTCTGCTGATTAGACGTGTCACCAGTGTGCGAAATACAGGGGGTCTCGGACCCCCTAATTAGCAACTAGGACCCCCGAAGACGGGGGTCTCTGGTTACGGGTGCCGGTTGTAATTCTGCGGCACAATAATACTCTGACTCCGCGGTTCCGCTGCTATTCATGATGTCGCTGTATAAACTGTGAATCTTTCAGAACAGCTCACAAGGTCAGTTTACAGTTAAATGAAAGTATCCACGCTGTGCCAGCTGTGCGTAATATTACACATAGTTTTGGAGAGGTGTGAGTGCATGTCTATTGAGTTTGTCTGAGCAGAAAACACTGAACTTCTTTCCTTTCTGAAGTTAACTGAGTATCATTAAGGTCCAGTTCTGTTTTTCTTTTATGCACTTTGTTTTCTGTATTTACCTGTATTTTGATTTACTGTAATGCTCCATAGTTCTGTATTATCTTCTGATACTACTGTTTAACACAGGGCTGTTATGTGACAAATAAAATATAATAATAAAAAGTTCCTGACTGGGTAGGAACTAATTCATTTCCTGAATGTTAAAAAACTAGAGACCATGCAAGAGCTGATTACTGCTGTGAGTAGCAGTGTGCGTGTGTGTGTGTGTGTGTGTGTGTGTGTGTGTGTGTGTGTGTGTGTGTGTGTGTGTGCGTGGACTCTGACCCGCTGGTCCAGCAGACTGAGACAGGGACTCTGAGGTCTGTGTGGTCTGTCAGAGCTGTAGGGGTCTGAGGGGTCTGCCAGGTCCTGACACAGCGAACAGATCCACTCTGACCTGTAAGACAAAGACGAGGGACAGACAGCGTTCAGCAGCAGGACTTCAGATGGAGATGTCTGTCTCTACTCCGCTTTTAAGCTAATGTCAATGAAAACACGTCCTGCTGGTTTTTCACAATAAAAGTCTTCTAGGAAAGGGAGAGATGCTGCCTGTTGAGTTGCTGGTAGGTTTTAATGTGAAACACCTGTGCAGGTAAAGTAGTAAGTGACTGGAATTCACCTTTTCTTCTTTTTGTAACAACAGTGTTACGTCTTTGTAACAACAACTGCGCAGGTATTGAGGAAGTGGATCAATGTTTTGTTTCCCTGCTGATTTTATTTTTGCTGTTGCAGTGTTGAAGGAAATAATGTTTTTTACATTATCAATACATTTAATCAAAGATAAAAAGTATTCCTTATGATCAGAAAGTGAAAACGACACAGAGAGGGAGAAGGTCAGGAGGTCTGTTGTTACTGCAGCAGAGAGCGCACAGGCAGGAGTTTCACTAAGTAACCAATCAGAGGGCTCCACGTCTGATTACTGACCAATCAGGAGCTTAGTATGGGAGGGGGCTGTGAGGTTTAAAAGATGCATTCTGAATCCAGACGCTTCCACATCTGGACCGTTTGCAGTCTGAAGCATGAAGCACTTTGAGATGAAGCTCCACTTCTGTAGCATCGTGTTCGGTTCCTCTCAAACTTAAAGTGCTTATTTAGTTAAAGTTACAGAACACATACAAGTTTACATGAGAGCAGAAATACCATCAAATATACTGCTGAGTTTGTCTCATGCAGCCGGACTGTATGGTTTATGTTCCACCAGCCGCGCTGCGTCTCGACTGACATCCTTTTTACATGAACATCTGTGGTAACTGTGCAGCGTGTCCTTGATAACTGGGAGGACGGAGACCACGGCTCTGAGAACAGCTGAGTTTATGCATCTGTGGCTGAATAAAAAGGACGTGGAGGTCACGACCCGGCTGTTGTTGGAGGGAGGAGGAGTATGGGAAAACAGGATTTGAAGTCAGAACCTGAATGTCCAAGGGATAAAATACATGACAGCCAGCATCCAGTTTAGGGTATAAACTGTAACTTTTCTGTTAGCTGGTTGCTCTCGAGACACCACAGTTTACTTGTATTCTGATGCAAATAAGCCTGCATGAATTGAACTGACACTCAGTCTCTGTTGCTGTTTGTGCATTTTTCTTTGACTTGCAGTCCCTGTTCAGTGAGGGTATTGGTACCTCACCTACTTTAATTTATATTAAGCTGAAGTTTAATTAACGACGCCCAGTCCTGACGAAGAAGAAGAAAGAAAATCCTAAATTTGTTCTGTCAAAGAACACTGGTTGTTCTGATACCAGTAAAAATAAAAGCGGTTTATTGCTTCTCACCAGAAGTCCGGTCCGAGGGGGGGAGTGTGGCAGTCTCTGTGGTATCCTCGACCGCAGGCTGAACAGATGATTGAACCGTTGGCTGATCCACAGGCAGAGCAGGTAACTATCTGCAGAGTCACGGGAGACTCTGGTGATGACAGCGACTCCGTGATATCATTGGTGAAGTCATCAGCGTGGGACTGTAACACAGGAACACCTGGACGGTTTAAAGTGACCTGGGCCCTGTGCTTTGTATGACGGGTAACTGGATTATCTTGAGGATTGTGATTGTTGATGATGATGACACAAATCTGCGTTTTACAGTTTTTTCAAAGCTGGCTTTGAATGATCTGGACAACAAGTCCTTAAACTTCCAGACCGCAGCTTATTCACAAGAGCTTTTAGGGTGAAATGAACATGGACTTGTTTTCAAATAAAACACCTGTAGATAATAAACAGGTGCAGTTTAACTAGAACTGGTTTAACTGTTATCGCGAGGAGAGTTCATCATTTGAACACTAGATGTTATTAAATGTTCAGACTTTGTGTGTTTGGACTGAAACAGTAAATGATTGAAAGCTTAGAGTGAACAACAGGTGCATTATTGCTATACACACTTTGTATATATGTGTTGGCCATATGATTATATCTTCTTAATCGTGCACATATTAATATATAATAATGACATAATTAACATAACAATGTGATTAATAATAGAGGAAACATTATGGAGCACAATTATACCGTAACAACGCTGAAACTCAGATAAAATGACACTTGTGTCCATGAATCTGTTGCCCCAGTGCATGCTGGGAGGCTTAGCCACACGCCTCATATAACTGTAATGATCAGCACTCCGTCTGTCTGTCTGTCCTTCGATTATCTCAACAGCTGATCATACGATCGACTCCACATTTGGCGGGTGTGTTGCTGAGGCCCAGATGGAGTGCAGTGTCAAATTTGGTGTAATTTAGCCAGATGGTGGCGCTATAACAATGAACTTTATGTTTTGGCCTGTAACTTCTGAACTGTAACTTCTCCGAAACATTATTCTGGATTCTGTGGGTCCAACGAATCTATCCATATAAGCCACGCCCATTTACATCTAGAGGTAATTTCCAACATTTTGAATTTTGTCCAAATCTGTTTATTTTTTTGCTACTCCTGCCACAAATTTTGAGCAATCATCACCAAATTTGGTACCGAACATCTCTGGACCAAGCCGGAAATAGTTATTTTTTCGGATTTTGATTTTCCATTCAGTTTTGCTACAGCTGGCCCTCAAAGTTTGCTCAAATGCTGTGGGCAGGGCTTACATTACAAAAAGATGTCATATCTCCTGAACGCTTTGTGCTATTGCAACCACATTTGGTGGACATGTGTAGATATGATGTCTGAGTGACCATGAGAGATTTAGTGCCATTTGGCCAATAGGTGCCACTGTAGCAGCATCATCTAACTATAAAGGAGGGCTTCACACTTCACACCAAGGGGAGTGCAGTGTGGAGTGTGAAGTTGATCAGATGAGCGGTTCTCAAGCAAAGCAATCAGCCCGCTCCAACAGCCACACTGCTCTAGTTACTTCAACTCTCTACACTGATTGCCTTTATTTCAAAATAAGAGCACACTGGTATTCAAGATAACTTCATCTATGATTAACAAACCAACTTTCAGAGATCTGGATGAAAGTTAACAGGATTATTTTAGCCTGATTACAGCACATTAGTCTGAATCAGTTAAGTCACGTTTGAAGAACGGGGTCCTGGTTGATTTGGTTATCCTGTTTTGTAAAAATTATGAATTTTGTAAATACAACAATTTAAATGTCGGGATTCACAGATGACCTCCTACCTGAGTGTCCTCGCTCATCTCTTCCAGGTAAATCTCATCTTTAGTATCACCGGCGACCAGACGAAAACCAGGGAGGGGACGTCCAGGGTGGGGCAGAGATACACGCAGTCTGAACAGAGACACTCTGGGCTGCCATTGGCTCAGACGGCAGACCGAGTGTCCAATCACAGGGCTCGGTTCTTTGGCGTCTCTGCCTGATACTTTAGGTGGAGACGGCTTTGGTTCTTTGAAGTCTCTGCCTGATACTTTAGGTGGAGATGGTTTCAGTTCTTTGGCGTCTCTGCCTGATACTTTAGGTGAAGATGGCTTCAGTTCTTTGGCGCCTCTGCCTGATACTTTAGGTGGAGATGGCTTCGGTTCTTTGAAGTCTCTGCCTGATACTTTAGGTGGAGATGGTTTCGGTTCTTTGGCGTCTCTGCCTGATACTTTAGGTTGAGATGGCTTCAGTTCTTTGGCGTCTCTCCCTGATACTTTAGGTGGAGATGACTTCAGTTCTTTGGCGTCTCTGCCTGATACTTTAGGTGAAGATGGCTTCGGTTCTTTGAAGTCTCTGCCTGATACTTTAGGTGGAGATGACTTCAGTTCTTTGGCGTCTCTGTCTGATACTTTAGGTGAAGATGGCTTCGGTTCTTTGAAGTCTCTGCCTGATACTTTAGGTGGAGATGACTTCAGTTCTTTGGCGTCTCTGTCTGATACTTTAGGTGAAGATGGCTTCGGTTCTTTGAAGTCTCTGCCTGATACTTTAGGTGGAGATGGCTTCAGTTCTTTGGCGTCTCTGCCTGATACTTTAGGTGGAGATGACTTCAGTTCTTTGGCGTCTCTGTCTGATACTTTAGGTGAAGATGGCTTCGGTTCTTTGAAGTCTCTGCCTGATACTTTAGGTGGAGATGGTTTCGGTTCTTTGGCGTCTCTGTCTGATACTTTTGGTGGAGATGGCTTCGGTTCTTTGACGTCTCTGTCTGATACTTTTGGTGGAGATGGCTTCGGTTCTTTGACATCTCTTTCTGACACTTTTGGTGGAGATGGCTTCAGTTCTTTGACGTCTCTGTCTGATACTTTAGGTGGAGACGGTTTCCCTGCAGGTTCAGTTTCTTCAGACATGGTGGAGGTTGGTTCATTCTCTGCAGGTTCCTGCTTCACTGCAACCTGCCGTACGCTGCGATCACAGGCGGAGTCCGCCACGGCCCTCACCACAGGACTCTGCTGCTGGTGTTTCAGAGAGGACGAATGAGGGCTGATATCAGAGATCAGACCCTCGGGGGGGTTATAGCTGGTTATAGCTGTACAGCTTACATCTTTCAGAGGTTGGTCGTTCGATTTTTGTTCGTGGCTTGGCAGCACTGTTTGACTCGGTCCGACAGGGATTTGGTTTCCTGTGGCGGTCGCAGGAAGTATCTGAAGACTGCCACTGGTTTTCTGCTGCTCAGGCCAGGTGTTTCCAGGTACGCTGTATGACACAGTCTGACTGAGCAGCATGGGAAACTGAGGCACAGCTGACGGGAGGCGGGAGGGCCAGCAGGACACCTGGTACGCAGTCTGAGTGTTGGTCAGCAGGACCGTGGCTGGCTGGTTCTGATGGGGAGCAGTCGGTTGGTTCAAATTCGATGAGGGTTGGACGAGTTTGAGGACCGTGCAGGACGGAGACGGACCTATTGACAGGGGGAAACCAAAGCTGACAGGCTGCAGGTTCACTGAGGTAGGAACAGGCAGCAACACCCGTCTTGGGTTCGTCCCCAGGTGAGACAAGGTCTTTACAGTAGAGGAGGACGGACACTTGACCGTTTTAAGGACGATGGTTGTAGGCACGGGAGCTTTGGATTGGTTGATGCTTGGGCAGGAGGAGAGAGGAGGACTCAACTGATTGGACAAGGAGGGACAGTTGACTGAAGCAGGTGATTCAGTATCACTGGTGGTCCAGGTTTCGGGGAGGGGCTTATAGGAGGGTGCAGGACAGGTGGAGGTGAGAGGGGAGGAAGAGGAGGAGGAGGCGGCGGCTGGAGAGTCTCTGTTCTGATTGGAGGTTTGTGAGACAGAGAAGGGGATCCATAAAACTTCAAGTTTACCTGGAAACAGAAATGTAACGTCAGCAGCAGATATAACCAATCAGCGGCCTCCTCAGAGTGTGTCACCTTTACATTGGGCTAAACTTTATCTTCAAACATCCACCCTCCATCTTCCATCAGGAGGAGACGTAAAGTCAGATAAACCTTCATATTTCATAGAGGATTTTCATGTCTCTGGATCACAAGATCTTCATTTTTCACATTATGAAACTGTTTTCTTGTAATCATGAAAAAGTCTTGTTTTCTCCCAACGATGAGATCTCTTTCTTACAATTATAATAAACTTATAATAAGATTATTTCTCTTGTAATGTTTTTCTAATTATGAGCTAGATCTCTTGTGATTAGAACATATGGATCTTGTAATTATACATTTTTTTCCCAAGAAAACTATCTTAGTTATGACTTAGGGAACTAGTTTTCGTGTAATTATAAGATAGTTTTTTTGTAATTTTGAATGAGATGTGGAGTCCTTTCCTTGTGCTTACAGAACATTTTACTGATTCATTTTAACGTTTAACCAATTGCTCTGTATTTTTATACGTAGTCGGCATCGTAGATAAAAATCTACACCTGGCCATTGCCAAGATTATAAATGCATTAATTGATGTAAGTCCAGAATAATGATGATTTACTTTGCTCATTATGTCTCCTGCTGGCTTTGGATCGCTGTATTTAAATGTACAGCTGTAGGAGGAGGTCTCATCACACTCTGCAGCACCAAACAGACTCCAACAGGAAAACTCATTTTCACCTCCACCTTTGACACAATAAAACTTCTCTCTCTGCAGACATGAGAGTCCTGCAATAAACCTGTCCACCAGGACTGGCTGTTCAGCTCACACCCAGACTCTCCTCTGACAGATCTGCAAAGTTTACGGCTTCAGGGCCACAGAGAACCAGCTAATTACCTCCAGACTATACAAGCAGGTAAACCAGAACACACACAGTCAGGTCAGACCTTTACAGAGATTTCTGCAAAAACACACAATTTCCCAGCCGTGGAAAGTAACCAAGTACTTTTACACAAGTACTGTACTTAGATACAATTTTGAGGTACTTGTACTTTACTTGAGTATTTCTACTTCTACTCTGCTACATCTCAGAGGGAAATATTGAACTTTTTACTGCTCTACATTTATCTGACAGCTTTAGTTACTTTGCAGATTAAGAGTCTTACATCAGAACATATGATGTTTAGTTCTAAATGAAACTCCCCAGCAGTTTGTACAAGTACAGCTGATCGATCAGTCCATTAATCAATCAGCTGATTGACAGAAAATGAATGGTTGAAGTGATTTTTGCTGCTTTTTCTTTGAATGTTGTTAATAATGTTGAGGTTTGGACTGTTGGTTGTGAAGGAGTCACTTTGGGCTCTGGATCATTGTGATCAATCAATCAATCAATCAATCAATCAATCAATCAATGGATTAATGGAGAAAAGAATCAGCAGATGAATCCAGAATGAATCATTAGATACAAACTAGTTGAAAATGAGCTCCAACAGTAAAATGATGAGGAAGAATCATCTAATGAGATCAGAAAGAACATTAACTGCTTTAATACTCAACACTACACTTTACTGAGTACACTCACACACTGTATTAGTACTTTTACTGCAGTTAAGGATCTGAGTACTTCCTCCAGCACTGGAATGTGAATATCAGTCATCCAACAAAACCAAAGTGGCGTCCATGAATGTGGATGAAATGAAGGTGTGTTTCAGCCTGTTAACTTTTCGATCTGTGCTACTCTGCTCTACATTTTTATTTATTCAAATGAATTAACATGGTCTATTAGGATTATTACTGGTACTGTACATTAATAATAATACATTATATCCCTCTGTTAGTACACAGACACCAAAGGGAATTATCATTATTATTAATAGAGATTTTATTTTCATACTCAACACATCATACTGCCACTACACACCTCAGACTTGTGTGAGTTAACGCCGTCATGGCTTCCCTGCTGTCAGACTGAGCTTCAGTCACACAAAGACGTGACGTTATAGTCACGGCGTCTTGTTGGGAATAATGTAGCAACAGACGCAACAACATATATAAAAACATGGACACAAACCACCAGTAATATCTCTACTCACCAAAGTTCAAAATGGCCTCCAGAGACGTCCTGTCAGTGACAACCTTCAGCTGAGACATCGTCTGAGGAGGGGACGAGTCCTGATCAGGAAGGTCCTTCAGCTGAGACTCAACCTGCAGACAGAAAACACAGGACGAGGTGGAACCGGTTCTGTGTTCAGATGTTTGGGCTCCGGCTGCCTGATGTCCACAACATCCTGTGACCCTCTCGCTCCAGTCCAGCATTTCTCTCCGTGTTGCTGCTTCCTGTTTGCCTCCTTGGTCTGGGACGAGGGGTCAGGTAGTCTTCTCATCATATCTTATAGTCTAGTATTTTGGGGAGGTGAGTCCAGGTTCAACAGGTTCTCCTTCTGTTGAATCTGACCGGCCCATTCTCCACTCCTCCTGCTGGTTGTGTAATTGTCTCCCAGCTCTAGCTCCATGATTAACGGACAGATACGATAGTGAGACTGATCTTGTCATCTAACTCTTGGCAAGAACTCAAATTGTATTTTGCAAAATGTCAAACTTATTTAAGATTTGGGCTTGGATGGGAAGTCTGGAAGTATTGAGAGACAAACTAATGCATTGTTGTTTTTGGTCTTTTCATTGGATTTGCTGACAATAGGAAAACTGCATTATGAGGATATCTAGTGTGTGCTTTCAGTGTCACACCTGAAGACCTTTGAACTGCATCACCTGAAGCTGGCAGATATCTCCCAGCACTCAGGAATCAGCTGGGCTCTGCAATATCTACCTCACGTCATCCTGTGGCTGCTGGTTAGATTTTGATCCACTTTTGGGTCACATTTATTTAGAAATAAAAGAACATGTTTATTAGTTACTAACTGACCTGATATGAGAACAAGCCTTCAGGTGGAGGCAGTGAGTACACGTGTGATTCAGCTGAATCCAAACATTCACACCACAAGTGGACCGTCATCAAAGACTTCACCAGACTCCGTTTGGCAGATTACCCATAATTCACAGCAACATGGATGTGATGATGTAATACTAACAAAAATAATGTAATACATGGCAAAACCAAAAAGACCAGAGGCCTGTACTACAAAGCCAGTTCAACACACCCAGGATATCTGTTCGTTATCTGGCTCCGAACAACTGCGATCCCGCTAAGCGGTCACACAAGGCTGGTTATCAACTCGGTAAGTCAACCCAGGGTTTCCCAATCTAGCCATGAGCGCGGTCACATAAAAGAGGCGGTTTTTGCAGAATATGACCTATCACAAACATGACAGGTGTGCTGGCAGCAGAGCTGCATACTTTACCAACAAAGAGCAAACTGTAATATTAGAGAAATACGAAGAGGTTAAACACATCATCCAGGCTAAAAGCAACACAGCTGCAGCTGTAACCCCGGCAGTGTCAAACGGACTTGGGAGCAAATAAAAAATAAATATTAAAGCTGCAAGCAGTTTAAGTGATTCTGTGGAATCCTCTAGGAAAAGTTCAAAAAGTTCCATACTTGTATTGTCTAAAATGGCATCTTGTCTCATGGCCTATGACATCATCGTTCGAGATATTGACAATTCCTTTGCAATTTAGCTTCACACTCATCTGATGATTATACCTACCAAATTTGAAATGAATCCGATAAACCCTCTAGGAGGAGTTCAAAAACGTTTGCAAAAAATACAGTAGTAGAAAAAGAATAAGAAGTAGAATAAGAATAATAAGAATAATAATCTTTCCAAAAACAATAGGTTCCTTGCACTTTTGTGCTCGGGCCCTAATAAAAACATAATTCGAAGTGGTAAATAGGCTTACTTTCATATCTTATAAATACAACAAGTACAAGGCTTTAGTGCTTCAGTCAGTCTCTGTTGTAGGATGATATCGAGATACAAAAGCACAATGAAATGGCTTTGACATTTATTGTAAGAAGATGACACAGATAAGTCGGTCCATCCAACAAGAATCTGTATCTCTCAAATAAAAAGAGTTCCTCTCATGATCCGTACTGAGCTGCATGGGATCTTCTATTGGTGATGCCATTTTCCAAGAGACCTGATTGGTCAGTAGGCGGGGCTTTTGTACGCATTGATCTGTTATCTCGAACATAACCTGCTACGGAGCAGGTTAGGCGTGCAGCATCAGTTACCATGGCGATTTACCCCGGTAAGAAGTGAACCACCGTCATAGTACTGAAAACCCAGAGTTGAACCTGAAGTTACCTCGCTAACCGCAAATCCTGCTTCGTAGTACAGGCCTCTGGTTTAGATTCAGTAAAGTGGAAATGGAACATTTATTTGACCATGGCAACAACATTAATAATAATAATTTGAATTCAAAGTCAATTTACTAGTTTTTATCAAAGCTTTCAACCACATCTCATGGTCTTCATCCAGAGGATGCTGTGTGTTGTCATGTTGTATGGAGTATCTTATAATTGATATACTTATATAATTGATCATTTTTCTTTGTTTGTATGGACGTATCTATACATAGTGAGGCCTGATATTACACTCTGTTCCTTCTTTGAGTTAAAGGTCACAGGACAAGGGTTCTCCAGGTCACATTGGGGTCATTGTAAACCTAAAAGCAGCAGGTCGTAGTCTCTCTCTTTCAGACAGTTCAGCTCTCTGTCTCCAAGGATGACTGGTCAGGGTGCAGCTGTCCTGATAAGGCTGGCTCCGTCTCCTAGGAGACCAAGGTCACTGGAGATAGACGCCGTTATGCTCCAGACTCCACACTGATACACCGTCTCCTCTCTGTCTCTGAGATATGCACTAAATATGACGTGGAGTAACATACAACGTGACTTTTGTTAACATAGGTAAACACAGCTTCTTGTTTAGAATCCAGTACCCAACAGAATCTTCACACATCTTAAATACTCCTCTCCAGGAGGTAACCTTCATCACAGTGTTCACTTGTACTGCTGATCTCTGTCCTCATCGATCGAGCTTCAATAAATGCTTCAGCGTGAGACATGCAGGTCTCCTGAAGCTTCTTCACTCACGAGTTAACCCGCCGCCGCAGACACGTCACAACATGTACGACCGAACTGAGAGGGCTCAGTCCACAAGTCGCTCAAAGGTGGCGTCAGAAATTGCTCACTGGGCGCCCACACCCAGACAGTCTCTGCAGGCCTCCTCGTGTTTTTGGGCCCACAGAGCATGCTCAGTAGAGTCTCAATGGACCTGATAACAAACAGACATGGCTGCCTGCCGGACGAAATGCAAACTGTTCTTAAAGAACACAGAGACCACGTGTAACATGACGACACATTCAGGTCAGTACTTTGATGAGTTCTGTGAAGCTCTTCAGGTTGAATCAAACTGCAGACCTGAGACCTGCAGCTGTCTGAATCAGACCTGAGACCTGCAGCTGTCTGAATCAGACCTGAGACCTGCAGCTGTCTTAATCAGACCTGAACAGGAAGTGAGTTTACAGTGTGGACCAGGTTCAGGTTCAGGTCTTTGGGTTTTCGGGGTTCTGACCTGCTGTAAGACCTCTACTGGAGAGTACAGGGCTTTTCAGAGAGATGCATTGTTCCTGCAATGCATCATGGGTTTTCCTTTAGTGCTCGTTGCTCATCTCACCTTGTGATGGCCTTCAGCTGGAGAATAAAGGTCTAGGATCTTTATAAACCATTACCAGAGTCTGACCCACCTGAGCTGTGTAGGTTAGCAGAGCCGACACGTCATTGATGTTTTGGGCTTTTTCTGCAGTTTCAGTCGCTGACTGTTGATTCTGCAGCAGCTGCTTCAGCTTCATCATCCTCCTCTGAATCATCTCACACTCCGACTCACACACCTTCTGCTCAGAAACAAACAGATTTACATGCAACAAACGACTCACACATCGCTGGTTCACGAGAAGCTGCTTTCAGCTCAGTCATCAGCACTGTGAGAGTCAGAAACAGGAAGTTACCTTGACCTCCTTCAAAATATCTTGCATCCTCATTTTCAGGTGTAGAACTAAGATGTTGTAAGACTGCTGCAGCTCCGCCTTCAGGTGAGACTCACACTGACCGACGTCCTGCAGCCTGAAACACACACACACACACGCACACACACACACCATGGTTTTAACACCTACTGTGAGAGAACCCATCACACACAACATTCACTCAACTAAATACATTTATCTCATCTCATTAGTGCAACTCCACCCGATGAGGAAGAGCAAAAACAACAGCAGCACACTTCCACTATGACACAGCAATAATCATTAACCTTCACTTATTGATCATCCTAACCAACCTGGTCTCCATGTCCAGCAGACTCTGCCTCGCTGTGTCTCTGCGTGCTCTGATTGGCTGAACCCGGACCTCCAGCTGCTTCTTCAGGCTGCTCAACGCTTCACTAACAAACTGATACCTGAGAGGAGGAGGAGGAGGAGGAGGAGGGGGAGGAGGAGAAGGGGGAGGAGGAGGAGGAAGAGGAGGAGAAGGAGGACGAGGAGGAGAAGGAGGAGGAGGGGGAGAAGGGGGAGGAGGAAGAGGAGAAGGAGGACGAGGAGGAGAAGGAGGACGAGGAGAAGGAGGAGGAAGAGGAGGAGGAAGATGAGGAAGAAGAGGAGGAGGAGGACGACGACGACGACGACAGGTGAGAGGTGCATTCAGGATCAGCTCTGCTTTCTGACATTGAGCTGCTGATATTCTATTAGTTCTTGATTATTCTATTAGTTATTGATTATTGGTGTTTCCTCGGTGGTAACAGACTGTTAGTTGGAGCTGTAACACTCTTCATCACAGAGGACACACATTAGACTGTGTGTGCCCAGTTTACAGGATCAACACAGCTCTTCAGGGGGCGGAGCCCGTGTACCTGTGGTTCATGTGAGCCGTGAGCTGGCAGTCTCTACAGGTAAGCTGTTTACAGGTGAAACAGAAGAGTTTGAGCGGCTCAGACGGGTGGAGTCTGCAGAACTTGGTGGGAGGAGTGGAGATGTCTCCTGAAGACAGAAAACAGACACGTCGTCAACAACCTGCAGCACAGAGACACAGTGACCAGGAAACAGACTAAACTACTGTTTAAAATGAAAGGACTGACTTTATCCACGATTAGTGCAGAAGTAAGAGTCCAGTGGTGTATGGAGGTACATTTGTGTCTTTTTTATGCAGTCAAACAGAATAGGTTTGAGAGCAAAACTTTCCACACTGCAATCAAAAAATGGTTTATTGCAAATAAAATAAATGTGTGATGAAAATGTGTATTAATGCGAATCCAAAAGTTATGCTTGCTGTTCAGCTGAATTCTGTGGGCGGGACCTACGCTGAAAGATGCAAGAAATGTTTCTATTGGCCAGTCTCGGTCGGAGTGACAGCTTGGCAACATCCACAGTCAGTTAACAGAGAGGGTGTTCTGAACTCATGGAGAAGAAGACCAGAGAAACTTAATACATATTTATGTTTCTTTACACATAACTTCCGTCTTAGTGAAAGCAATAATGTTATGTTTGAGCCGGTGCATGTAGATTGCTCTTGTTTAACGATCTGTGCTGTTGTAATGGGTTAAACAAAGACATATTATTTTGTCAGCCTGTAGCTGCTAGCTTAGCTCAATTAGCTAGTCACTCGCACATGGTGCCCACGACATTGTGCTTGTAGCTACTAGTTAACAGGACTATTTGTGTTCAATGATCTAACGTGAGTTTCTTATATTTGTGATGTGCTGTATTATTGTATCAGCTTGTAGCCAGTTTAAAGTGTAGTGGCACGGTATTATTGATGTTACTGGTGGTGAAAATGGCTTAAATACATAGCTAACGTGAGGTATTATGGCCTTTTCCACTTAATGATGATACTTCCCCTTGACTCTATGGCAGAATCAAAGAATAACCAACCTGGCAGAACCACACAGGCCCAGACAGGCTGCTATTATTATGCACAAAATATCACTTGTTTTCCAGTATTGTCCCGTAGTATTGTAAGCTAGTGCTTGACCCAAATCAATTGTTAATAGCATTTATGCTTTGCTCTGCACGATCACATTACGTTGTTTTGCACCATAACTCCCATTCTCATTAAGACTCATTAAGAGTCAGACCAAAGTATATAGTGTAATAAAGTACAAATATAGGTAAAACAGTGAACACAATAGTTAGTGTCTGGCCCACATGGACTATAAAACACCAGAAATACCACTGTACATCTGTCAGGAACATTTCAAAGAACTTTGTCTCTCCTCCAAACATCTCCAAATGAAATCTGACACAAAAAAAGTTCCTTCCTAAAACACAGCTCCGGTTTGTGTGTGGAGTCGAGTGTTGCCTCTAAAATCACCATATAATAATCAATACAACATGACATGAACCTCCTCTTCAGTCGCACACCAAGATCTTTGACTGCTGGTTCAATTCTGCTCCTGACAAAATGTTTCATTTAGTTTTCTATCTTCCTTATTAAACATTACGCATCATGAGTTTTACACCAAAAAAGAAAAATATTTATCAGTAAAACAGCTGGAACCACATGATGTTTGGCATGTCCAGACTAATAAAAGGGGATCAAGAGAGAATTAATAATAGAGTCATAATAAAAATTAGGTTGTTATTGACCTGCTGGCGGCTGGTTGAGGATCCGGTGGGATCTGGTTAAAGTCACTCTGCGATGAGCCGACACACAGACGTCACACAGAGCTTCATCACAGTCCAGACACCAACATCTGGCCGAGGAGCCGTCACAGCTGCTGCACTGGGGGGGGGGGGGTCCCTGGACCAGAGTTTGTGTTACCTGCTGCTGACTGAAACAGTTTCCTGGATCTGCTGTAGTCTCCATGCTGGGGGGGGCGTCAGGTCCTGGAAGACAGAGACAGAGGACGTGATTCATGTCAAACAGCAACAAACCTTTTAATGAAGCAGTTCATCAGTACACGATACATTCCTGCAGCACAGAGGTCAACAGAGAGATCTCCATCACTCAACACACTGCACAGCTACTACAACACCTCCTCCACCAGGTGCTGCTCCCACCGAGTCCAACAGCAGTCCAACAGTCCAACAGCAGGTCCAACAGCAGGACCAACAGTCCAACATCAGCTCCAACAGTCCAACAGCAGGACCAACAGTCCAACAGCAGGTCCAACAGTCCAACATCAGGTCCAACAGCAGGACCAACAGTCCAACAGCAGGTCCAACAGCAGGACCAACAGTCCAACAGCAGGTCCAACAGCAGGACCAACAGTCCAACATCAGCTCCAACAGTCCAACAGCAGGTCCAACAGTCCAACATCAGGTCCAACAGCAGGACCAACAGTCCAACAGCAGGACCAACAGTCCAACAGCAGCTCCAACAGTCCAACAGCAGGTCCAACAGCAGGTCCAACAGTCCAACAGCAGGTCCAACAGCAGGACCGACATCAGGTCCAACAGTCTAACAGCAGGTCCAACAGTCCAACATCAGGTCCAACAGCAGGACCAACAGTCCAACAGCAGGTCCAACAGCAGGACCAACATCAGGTCCAACAGTCCAACAGCAGCTCCAACAGTAGGTCCAACAGTCCAACAGCAGCAGGTCCAACGGACCAACAGTCCAACAGCAGCTCCAACAGTCCAACAGCAGGTCCAACAGCAGGTCCAACAGCAGGTCCAACAGTCCAACAGCAGGACCAACAGTCCAACATCAGGTCCAACAGCAGGACCAACAGTCCAACAGCAGGTCCAACAGCAGGACCAACAGTCCAACAGCAGGTCCAACATCAGCTCCAACAGTCCAACAGCAGGTCCAACAGTCCAACAGCAGGTCCAACAGTCCAACATCAGGTCCAACAGCAGGACCAACAGTCCAACAGCAGGACCAACAGTCCAACAGCAGCTCCAACAGTCCAACAGCAGGTCCAACAGCAGGTCCAACAGTCCAACAGCAGGTCCAACAGCAGGACCGACATCAGGTCCAACAGTCTAACAGCAGGTCCAACAGTCCAACATCAGGTCCAACAGCAGGACCAACAGTCCAACAGCCCAACAGCAGGGTCCAACAGTCCAACAGTCCAACATCAGGTCCAACAGTCCAACAGCAGGTCCAACAGTCCAACATCAGGTCCAACAGTCCAACAGCAGGACCAACAGTCCAACAGCAGGACCAACAGTCCAACAGCAGGTCCAACAGTCCAACATCAGGTCCAACAGTCCAACATCAGGACCAACAGTCCAACATCAGGTCCAACAGTCCAACATCAGGTCCAACAGCAGGCCCAACATCAGGTCCAACAGCAGGCCCAACAGTCCAACTGCAGGCCCAACAGTCCAACATCAGGTCCAACAGTCCAACAGCAGGCCCAACAGTCCAACAGCAGGACCAACAGTCCAACAGCAGGTCCAACAGTCCAACAGCAGGTCCAACAGTCCAACATCAGCTCCAACAGTCCAACAGCAGGACCAACAGTCCAACATCAGGACCAACAGTCCAACATCAGGTCCAACAGTCCAACAGCAGGTCCAACAGTCCAACATCAGGTCCAACAGTCCAACAGCAGGACCAACAGTCCAACAGCAGGACCAACAGTCCAACAGCAGGTCCAACAGTCCAACATCAGGTCCAACAGTCCAACATCAGGACCAACAGTCCAACATCAGGTCCAACAGTCCAACATCAGGTCCAACAGCAGGCCCAACATCAGGTCCAACAGCAGGCCCAACAGTCCAACTGCAGGCCCAACAGTCCAACATCAGGTCCAACAGTCCAACAGCAGGCCCAACAGTCCAACAGCAGGACCAACAGTCCAACAGCAGGTCCAACAGTCCAACAGCAGGTCCAACAGTCCAACATCAGCTCCAACAGTCCAACAGCAGGACCAACAGTCCAACATCAGGACCAACAGTCCAACATCAGGTCCAACAGTCCAACAGCAGGTCCAACAGTCCAACATCAGGTCCAACAGTCCAACAGCAGGACCAACAGTCCAACAGCAGGACCAACAGTCCAACAGCAGGTCCAACAGTCCAACATCAGGTCCAACAGTCCAACATCAGGACCAACAGTCCAACATCAGGTCCAACAGTCCAACATCAGGTCCAA